>JBBPBX010003100.1:1063-26363 GCA_038048925.1 Garcialebias charrua | reverse complement strand
TATATATGTATATGTATATATATATATATATATTTTTTTTTTAGAATATTTACCAGATACTTCAACAGCATGTGCTCAGAACATTCCTGGTACAAAGCGGATATTTACCTAGTACGCAGTTGGTACTTAACTGATACCAACTTGACTAATTACCTGGTATGTACTGGGTGATTATCAGGTACTTACCTTGTATGTGCTTGGTACATAATGAGTACCTCCTGGTTCTGACCTGGTACCTGTTATGTATCTGGTAGGTATCTTGAACTTACCTTGTGTATACTTAGTTGTGTACACTTGTGTGTCCCTGCTACCTATGGGGGATAGATTTTGTTTTAAAGTGACTTATTACTCTGGATTTAGAATACATACTTGATACACATGGAACCTATGGGTACTGGCTTATTATCTACTGACTTGTTACCTTACAGAATACATGTACTCCCCGACTTACGAACGAGTTCCGTTCCTACGCCCGTTCGTAACACGAAAATCGCCGTAAGTCGAAAATACGTCCAAATGGCACCTCATACAGCCAAGCACCTCATACATACAGTAATAATAATAATAATAATAATAATAATAATGAATTCAATTTATAACGCACTTTTCATTAATGAAAATCTCAAAGTGCTACAAAGTGCAACAGAATTAAATGTCAATAAAACAAGTAATAAAACAAGTAAAATCAATAACAGTATCAACTAAGATCAAAAGTAGAATCATGAGGAGGTAGAGTATGCTCGGTTGAAAAGAAAGGTCTTCAAGCCGCTCTTAAAGTCAACCACAGACTGTGGGGCTCTCAGACAGTCAGGAAGAGAGTTCCACAGGCGGGGGGCAGCCACACTGAAAGCCCGGTCTCCCATGGTCCTTAATTTGGTTCTCGGAATGTGAAGGAGATTACTGTTCTGTGACCGCAGCGACCGGGTGGATGAGTATGGAATAAGAATATCCTTCAGATAATCTGGTGAAGCTCCATGTAAGCATTGATGTGTAATGAGAGCAGTTTTGTACTGAATTCTGTAGGCGACAGGCAGTGGTGGGCTTCAGACCGCTGGGGAGCGCTAATGCGCTAATCCGCTTATAGTGTACCTAAATTATTTGTCAGTGTTACAGCGGATTAACTAACTTTTATAATTCATACGCAGATTTGCGCTATTTTTATTTAAAATGCAGTACCGCTAATAACTAATTATCTATCAGTAAAATCGAAAAAACTTATTTACGAGCTCGGACGACTGCTAACAGACTGCTATCCTGTCAGCGCCGGATGTGGTCCGTGACAAAAAAGCGTCCCCCTCAGTCTCTTGGTGTGTGCTCTCTCTCTAGCAGTTAGCAGCCAGTGTGTTACTCTGCAGCCTTATTGCTTGTTTTCGAAGAGTCAGACGAAGACTTTTTAACATGGAGGGTGAACTTGTGGATGTTTCTCAGTGGCCTACGCGACGCGTCTGGATTTAAAAAAAGAAGTTCGCCACATTAGCACTCTTCAAAATGGCGTCCGCGACGGCCACAGAAGCCAGGATTTTACAACAAAACACGGTAAAACAATTATTTCTTTGCTGAGAAAAAATATATTTCATAGCTGACGTTATAGCACAAGTTTTTCTGAGCTTGAGAGTTTCACGAAATGGTCAAATCTGCTGGATTTAAAAAAGTAGTTCACCATTAGCACTGTTCAAAATGGCGTCCGCGACGGCCACAGAAATTAAGAACATAAAATAGCTGACAGGGCAGCAAACTTACATACTCAGGAAATCACAAGGAACTCAGGAGACAGAGGCAACAGGAGACAATGCCAGGACAACGATAAACACAGAGATACAGACTTATTTTTGATTTGATTTGATGTTTATTCATTCATTTTAAAAGAACAATACAAAACAGTTTCATCAGATACAAGAATACAAGTAGGATAAAATGAAAGGAGCAGAAAGAAGATGATATCTTATTATTATATCTGCCCCTTATTTCACAGTTTGTTCAACCAATGATAACCTTCAAACTACATCACAAAATGAATAACTCTACTTAATTTTTCTAATACACAAACTACATCACAAAATGAATAACTCTACTAAATTTTTCTAACTGTAATACACAAACACACTAAGCTACATCATAAGTACAACATAAGTACACAAACACACTAAGCTACATCATATATAGTTTTTGAGCAAGTCCTTTTTGACCTTTTTCTTAAATGTATACATTGATTTTGCATTTTTAACATCACTCTCCAGAACATTCCACAATCGAACTCCCTGAATTGAGGTAGACCGTCCCTTTAAGCTGGTTCTGAATTGTGGTTTGATGAATATCTGTCCCTTTGAGATTGTAATAACTTTGTCTTTTTATAAAATTTCTTTGGATATTTAAAGGTAATGTGTTATTATGAGCCCTATACATAACTGATAAAATACTATATTCTACCAATTCCTGGAATTTCAATAAATTTAGCTGAAGAAACAAGGTGTTTGATGGGTGACTGAAATGTTTTCTGGTGATTACTCTTACAGCTCTCTTTTGTAAAATAAAAACAGGCTTTGTAATTGTTTTGCACGCTTTTCCCCAAACCTCAATACAATAGATTAAATGTGGAACAATGATTGTGTTATACAACATATACAGAGCTTTATCAATTAAAAAATCCCTGACTTTATATACAGGTACATGAACACACAGCATGACAATCACAAACACCTGGACAACAAAATGGAGGAGATAAGCAAGACAATTAACAGAGAGACCAGGGAGTGTAGGGATGGGGACCCACCACCTGAGAGCAACATGCTTACAACTGTTATCTTGAAGTTCTAGGGTGTAGAGAGCCACAGAAACGGTTATGGTAGGCCGGATTTGGCCCACGGGCCTTGAGTTTGACACATGCGATCTAGTGGTACTAAAAGTAACAAAAGAAGAAAAAAAACAGCCAAATATGTCAGCAGTTTAGCTAACAGACTTTGGAATGGGTACATTTTGTCCTTGTCAAACCTGTTGAAGAGAACCAAACTAAATACTCTGAAACTCAAACAACTTACTGTATAACAGTTCATGCACCGCTAGTTGGCAGTGTAGTGCAAATATTGCATAACTTGCTGCTACCAATTGTTGAATTTAATTAGCGGATTAGAATTAGCTTCCCCTAATTTTCATAAGACATTAGTGCTTTTGAAATTGCGGACCTAAATAAATTAATTAGTGCTTTAGAAATAGCGGAACTAATTTTTGGATTAGCGTTGCCCACCACTGGCGACAGGAAGCCAATGAAGGTTATGGAGAATGGGCGTAATATGTTCAAATTTACGAACTCTCAACAAGATCCTTGCTGCACTGTTTTGAATATATTGAAGTTTCTGAAGGTTTTTGCCAGGGATTCCAACAAACAGGGAGTTGCAGTAGTCGAGCCTGGAGGAGACAAAAGCATGGACGAGCTTCTCAGTACTGTATTTTTACCAAGCACTTAGCCTATCCTAACAGATTACCCTACATAATTATCAAAAACCACATACATTTAAGAGCCATAATGAAGGGAAAAAATAGTACATGTACTATACGTGTAATTTCTTACTGGTAGCTGGTGAATTCTTCCTCCGTCTGTTAGCATGTTAGCTCGTGCACCTCCGAGCTCCTGCAGCTTCCCGCGGTCAACAGCGTTTACAGCAACATCTGTTAGCATGTTAGCTTGTTGCTAGCATGTTAGCTCATTGCTCAGCTGTCTCGTAAACCTCTGTTCAAAACAATAAGGTCTCATGTATTTCCACGTGCGGTCCAGAGTTAGCATATTTAGGATATTAGCCCCTCCTGCGCCTGAGGTCTCCTGTAAATTTCCAGCACGTCAAGCTCCCCCCTCCCTCCCTCCCTCCTGCTCCCTCCTGTAAGTTTTGTTTTTCCTGTAAGTTTCATTTCGGTACCGTATTTTTCAATGGGAGCATGTTCGTAAAGGCGTTCGTAAAGTCGAATCGCGGAAAGTTGAGACCGACGTAAGTTGAGGACTACCTGTATGTGGTACAAACTAATTATTTACTATGCACACACAGTATGTAGTGTCAACATAGTAAATACCAGATAAGTTCCCATACCTACTCAATGGGCTATTCTATGTATTGCTAGATGATTTAGAGATGCTTACAGGTTTGACTCCGTTGCAAAGCTCTCCAGCATTCTTTCAGAAGAATCAGTGAGTGGAAACTTGTTATGATATGTGATGAATTTCAGCTTTTGTCTGGTGCAAGCAGTGTTATAATTGGAGGTAGTGGTGTGTTAGGCTCTGTCTGTCATGACTCATCTGTTTGAAGAGACCCACCATCGTCTGGCGCGCCGCGCCTGTTGATCTTCAGCTGCTTGCAGGTCAGTTCACTTCGCCAGCAGGGATTTCAGGTGGTAGCTGTGACCCCACTAGCTCCCTCGCAACAACCCTGCTTCCTTTTTTGCTCCACACCTCTGCTACAGTGTCGTGAAATCGCTCTCAGCATGTGTCATCTCTCATAAGCCAGCTCCTTGAACTGCCTTCAACCTTCTCGCCCTTCATCTTCATCCATCTGTACCTCTCTTATTCCCCACACGAGAGATGCGTGAAACATCATCCATCATGTGTACCAGTATACACGCTCCTCACTTGTGTTAAAAATAACCCCCTATCAGCAGCAGCTGGAATGTGTGTGTGTTGTGAGTGCACAGGTGTAAAACGGTGAAGAGAAAAATAAATTCAAACACACTGACAAGAATAGAAGAAACGAACAGGTGTGCATTCCATGTTATTGATGTTCTATTACCAAGTTGATTTTATTGAAGAGGAAAATAAAACTGATTCAGTAATTTGAGAGCATGTGCAGTTCACAGTTTGGCTCCACGTCACACTGATGACATGAACTCACTCAAAGCTTTAAGCAGGATATTTTAAAGTCTGACGTTCCTCAGATATCAGAGTCGTTAAAGACCGTGTAAAGTGAAATTAGATTTGTGTTTTTAGTTTATCACATGGCATAAATATGTGTTATTAATCACCCATATAAATCTGACTGATTAAAAACATTGTTTTCCTTATAAAATTAAGTGTCAAAAATCATGAAAATACATTATTTTCTCTTAGTCTGGAACTGTGGGGGCGTGTCAGCAGTGGGCGTGGTTTCAGCGCAGCACTGCAGCTCAGAGAGCAAGTAGGAGGACTCTCTCGCTCAGAGCTGAACTGTGTGGAGGAGGAAGACAGGTTCATCAGTAAACCTGCTCTGTTTGCTCCTTTTTCCAAGAGTTACGCTGTTTTTAGTGCACAAACAACTCTGGTTTTATTTTTAAAGTTGAGGACGCAACTATAATTCATAACTCCGCTGTTATGTGTTTAGAAGATGAGCGGACTCGCGCGGCTGCACCGGTCCGACCCGACACATCGCATGCGGGGGCTGTGTTGGTGATTAAGATAAAGAGTAATCACGTTGATAACTAAGTATGCAATGGACCTGTCGCATTTTCTTAGCAAAAAAGGAGCTTGTGAACTTGTAGGGCACAGGCTTAGCAATAAAAAAAAGAAAGAAAGAAAAGAAACAGGAAAGGCGGCGGCGGTGTCCGGAGGCTGAGGAGGGAGACGGTCAGTAGCAGGTGCCCTGACCATTAAAACATCCTGGGAAGATGCAGGAACGAGGCATAATTGATTAGCTAGCTAACAATGAACAAAATATCTATGCTATTGCTATCTGATGCTATCTGCGAGTCGCGAGTGAACGGCTCCACCCATGCGAAGAACAATTTATATGACTGGAGCTGCAGGGGGTGGGGGCTATACTAATGAGGACCGCGTGACGAAACGCGGTCCCGTTTAAAACACGCCTAAAAAATCCTGAAACACACATGTCTTTATACACAGTTTCATGTATAACTTCAAAATGAATTGAGCTACAATTTTGAGACTTTTTACTCATTTACAACATTACAATTATCACATTTATAATGTTTATTTAAGAAAATGTTGAAATTCACTTTACACGGTCTTTAAAGAAGTGGGACCACAGACTCTGTGCAATGTCTTTTAGGCACACTCTCATGATCTCTATGGTTATTTTATTAAAATCTGACTGTTTTTAAGTAGAAATATCTCAAATGTGAAGATAAAAACTGGATGTGTTTTTCTGTATATCTTTAAAACCTCACAGCAGGACTCTGTCACAGCACGCAGTAAAGACTTAATGCGCTGCGTGATTAAATTTCCAATGAGAGCTATGAAAGTGAAGCGTGTGATAGTTCACATTCTTCCTTCTTGCTCTTGAGACACATTTGATTTGATTTAACAATAAGAAAACTCACCTTTAATCTTTTTTTTTTATATTGAATTAATTTTTTTTGCATTTTTTTATATTATAATGAAGAAGAAAATAACATTAAATAGAATATTAATCTTCCTTATTCAGAGATGGACTATTTGTCTCGGTCCAACATGCTGCAGAATACTGTAGTGTCATTTTACTCTTCAAGTTAATTAATCATGAAAATGTCGTATAATCAAACATTGTTTAGTTTGAACTGATTTTTTTTACACATTTAAATTTTTGAAATACACTGAAGCCAAATGACAGAAATTAATAATTATCTAATAAAAATGTTGCCTACATTAATAATGTTCTAATAAAAATGTTGCCTACATTAATGTTGCCCACTTGTTTAAAAAAAAAAAGCTTTCAGTGTGTAACTTTTATTACTTTTGGTATTGTAGTATTTAGTATTTTTATTTCCACTGCTTCCTTTTATTGCTGCTGTGTTTTTATTTTCACCGATTTATTGTACCAGATTTTATCTTTTATCCTGTTAAGCACCTTGGCCAATGCAAGGCATTGTAGGAAGGTGCTATATTATTATTACATTAAGCTCACTAGTTCGCTGAATGTGAACACTATGGGCTTTGTTATAGAGAAGTACATTAATGACCAATGACCAGACTTTAAAGTTTTTAGTGACTTCAATTTTTGAGACCCTTGAAAGGTCAGGTTGATAACAATCAAAAGCATTAATAGTATAACATGGTGATATCATGTTTTGTGAAATATTAGTCATCATTATTAGGATTTTAAAAGACAAAGACTTCAAATAAAATTAAATAAGACTTCAAATAAAATGAAATCTTTAATATCTACATGGAAAATCTTATACTAGATCAAACATAACAAAAAAATAGCAACACAATATCAAAAAAACATTGCTGAAAAATAAAATGGTTAAAATATAGTGGCCATACATTAATTCCTCTATTTTATATCACATCGGAGCTGGTTTTGTCTTGAACGTTTTTGAATTCACATCAGAGCTGTTCCTTCGCATTTCTGCTTCTGCTCTTAAAAAAAAATAAAAAAATAAAAATCTCTGCCCCTAAAAGTTCCAAGTCATGGGTAATTTTATTTAAAAAAACACACACAAATATAATTAAAGTTTTGCATTATGCAAAAGTTCCTGTGCCTTTGTGTACAATCTGATGTGTGAATCAGTGCGGAGCAGGGAGGAGGATGAGGCACAGCTGACCCCGGTGTGGGATATACTGATTAAATGAGAAATTATCTTGCACTTAATACACTTATAAATCACACATAAAGGGATTAAAAGTAAATTTGAAATACAGGTGCTGGTCATAAAATTAGAATATTGTGAAAAAGATGATTTATTTCAGCTATTCCATTCAAAAATTGAAACTTGTATATTAATTTTGTTACACACAGATGGATACAGTATACATGTATTTCAAATGTTTATTTTATTTAATGTTGATGATTATAACTGACAATTAAGCAACTGACAAATCAGCTACCTCAATTTGTCCTGAAGTAAACGCCCATTACCTGCAGAAGCGGTGTTGCATTACGAACGTTTTGCAGTAATTTCAGTAATGGGTTTACATCAGTCCCCCCCCCCCCCACACACACACACACACACACTCCATGAAAATGTAGTCTGAGATTTAATGGGCCCGTGGTGCAAAAAAGGTTGGGGACCACTGTATTACAGAACAGACATGTCCTTTTGCACATATAAATCCAACATAAAGATTTCTCACCCAAAATTATAGTTCAGAACATTTCATTTAAACCTTAATGACTTTCCTTTCCAATTTTTCAGTTTTCAGGAGAAAATTTTAGTCTTATTTTGATAAATAATTAATTTTCTAATCAACTCTTTCCAGCCAGGCCCTCCATCATTACAGGCCTAACTAACTCAAGGGAAGTGTTTCGTCCACACTTCGTTGACAACTTCCCTGGCAGGCGGATAAATTTGCTGCTAACTATAGTTGTCAGTGAATGAATCTAAGCTAACCAAAGGTATTTAACAGCACAGGATTATCTGTTACTTCCTGGATAACAGAACTGAAGCCACATGTGCTTATTTCTTGCAGTTCCCTCCTAATGTCTGATTGTGTGGTGCTTTCCAGCCTTACGCAACTTTCTAGATAAAGCACCTTAAAAGTGTTGTGATACTTATTTAACCCATGAAAATAACTTTATTGCATATGTGCAAAGGAATATGATTGTTGAGGTACTGTGATGCTGGTACTTAAGAGCAACACCATTTGCTCTCTTGATCCTACTTGCAAAACAAAACTTGTGTTATGCGTCTTGGGCCAAAAGTACCTTGTGTTTTTCATTTCATTTTTCATTTTATTTCTTTTTTTTATTTTATTCATTCATTCATTTTAAAATACAATTTTTTTTTACAATAAAACACAATTAATACACAAATCAAAATGAAAAGAAGCAGAAGAAGAATAAATCTTATGATGTCTGCTCCTTTTTTCTTCAAAATATTTAAAACAAAATATAATATAAAATAAAAGCAATACTAAAAAGAAAATTATGTCAGCTCAAACAGCAGTTTCTTTAAATTAAATTATACTTGATCATATATCGTCAAAAAACTAGTTTTAACCTTTCTCTTAAATATACACAGAGATCTGATATTTTTTAAATCATCCTCTACCATTCCATAAACCTATACCCTGGATTGAAGTACATCGTTCCTTCAAACAGGTTCGAAACCGTGGCTTCACAAACAGTTCTATCCCCTTTAAAAAATAATAATTCTCTCTTTTAACAAAGTTAATTTGAATGTTAGAAGGTAATGTGTTTTTGTGGGCCTTACACATAAATATTAAAATGTGATAATCAACCAATTCATAGAATTTCAAAATTTTCAATCTACAAAACAATATATTTGATGGATGGGTGTAAGCTTTTCTAGCGATAATTCTTATAGCTCTTTTTTGTAAAATAAAGACCGGATTTGTGATTGTCTTACAAGCTTTACCCCAAACTTCAATACAGTAAATCAAATGAGGAAGAATTAATGTATTATATAACAAAAACAGGGCTTTGTCATTAAATAACTCCTTGACTTTATATAGTATTCCAATAGATTTTGAGATTTTTGTTCGTAAGTAATTAATGTGAGTTCTCCATGACAGCTTGTCATCAATGATGACACCCAAAAATTTCACCTCACTGACTTTACCGATCTCAATACCATTTACTTTAAGTGAAAGATCACCATCAGACTTAATATTACTGAATATCATGTAATTTGTTTTCTCTAAATTCAATGACAGTTTGTTTTGTTGAAACCAATGTTGTATTCTTTCAAATTCTGTCTGTATGTTCAACATTGTTTTTATATCTTTTCCTGAATAAAAAATGTATCATAAGCAAATAAAATACATCCAAAAAGTTCTGATACATTAACTAAGTCATTCACATATAAAGTAAACAACCTAGGTCCCTGTACGGAACCTTGAGGGACTCCACATGTAATATTACCAAATTTAGATCTTACACCATTAATTTCTACAAACTGTTTCCTATTATTCAAGTAGCTAGATACCCACTGAAGTGCATGACCTCTCAGACCATATCTACTCAGCTTTTCTAGAAGAATACTGTGATCAATGGTGTCAAATGCCTTCTTTAAATCTACATAAATACTGACACAATGTTGGTGTCGATCAATTGCAGTTGTTATGTGTTCTATTAATTCCATAATAGCCATTGATGTGGAACTGTTAGCTCTGAACCCATACTGACTGCTACTTAAGACACTTTGTTTCTCTATAAATTGATCTAGTCTGGTAACAAATAATCTCTCCAGGATTTTTGAAAATTGTGGTATAATGATATTGGTCTATAATTTTCGAACACTTATTTCTCACCATTTTTAAAAATCGGAATCACCTTAGCTGTTTTCATATTGTCGGGGAATATACCAGTTGAAAGTGATGAATTACAGATGTATGTAAATGGTTCAATCACATAACCAATTATATTTTTTACAAGCATAATGTCCATGTCAACCCAGTCTTTTGATCTCTTATCAGCAATTTTTTTTACCATATTCAGTATTTCTTCTTTGTCAGTCTCAACAAGAAGCATACTACTGGTGCAATTTGTAACTGTGTGGTTTACAATCGCATCAGTTTTTGGTATTTTTGCTGCAAGACTTGGGCCAATATTCACAAAATATTCATTAAATCCATCCACAATTTCACTCTGGTCATACATTTCATTTCCGTCCTTTACAAAATACTTAGGAGTACATGTTCTTGATTTCTGATTTTTCAAGACACCATTTATTATTCTCCATGTGTCTTTCATATGTCCATTACTTTTATCTAAAAACCCACTACTGTATAATATTCCTTCTTGCGTTTTCTTATTATCCATACCAACTTGTTTTTGTATTTCTTATATCTCTCTTCTGTTTCCTTTGTTCTTAATTTCAAGAAGCATGAGTACAAGTTGTTTTTCTTTTTACATGCATTTCTTATCCCTTTTGTCATCCAAGGTTTATCAACAACGCCTCGTTTTATAAGTTTTTGTTGTATACAATTTTTTTATACAGACCTACTAATATATTCATAAATACATCATATGCTCTATTCACGTCACTAACATACACATCTTTCCAATTTTGCTTTAACAAATCATTTTTTAATTTATCCAAGGATTTTTTTTGACGTGTTTATCATCTTTTTCTTGTTTGTGTCTATTTTTGTACTACGTTGGTCATTTTTGTAAATTGTGAAGACAGGTAAATGGTCACTTACATCTGTAGTCAGAATGTAAAAATGTTGTCAATTGTTGTGGCACTATATGAGATGTTATTCTTGTAGGTTTTGTTATCAATGGATGAAGATTTTTCCTGTACATTGAATCTATAAATGTACCAATGTTATTTGCTTCTGTTTTGATACCCAGATCAATATTATAGTCTCCACACAAAAATACTGTCTTATTTGATGCCTTTTCCAGTAACTTCATGATGTGATCAGTGAATAGCTCTATATCTGGCGGTCGATATACACAACTTATTAATATATTTTTGAATTGCTATTTTGTATTTCAATTGTTATTATTTCAATAATATTATAATGTCCTTTTTTATTATTTTTTATTATTATCTACTACTACTGACATGTCATTAATTTTTTTACAGTTGATTTCTTTATTAACATATCCACAGAGGAGTTTGTTTAGACTAAAAATGCATTTAGATTAGATAAATGGATGAATGTAAAAGGATAAATGTCTTGAAGGCTTTATCAATGGCAGCACTACAACAAAAATTCATAAATATAAGAAGACAAAGCAAAGTAGTTCAAATACATAGTACAAAGGTGTGTTCATTTATCTTCTAAAGAGAGAAGCGGAGGTCCAGTGGGATTGTAAAATATAGGAATGATTTTCTAAAGTGTTCTTTATGACAGCCGAGCTGGATGAGTCTGTTGAGAGATGGGTCTTCTCTGAATCACGAAGGTGATGGATTCCCCTGATTGATTGTTGTTTGATTATTACTCCCACAGTACACCAGCGGTCAATAGATTGCATATACTAAACTCAAGACTGATTGAAAATCCTCAGCATCTTGCTGCACACATTGAAAGATCAGATTTTCCTCTAAAGGTAGAGTCTGCATGTGTCTTGAAATGTGATGAAGGATATTCACTTTATAATAACACCCAGCAGCTCAAAAGTGGTCCTCGGGGTGCTAAGTATCTCTTTGACCTCTTGTCCTGTCAGTACGGTGGTACATACTGTATTATGGTGGCCCCAAGGAGTAAATGAAAATCATTTGAAAAAACAGAATTACATTTGAAAAAACAGAATTACAAACACAACAAAAACACATTTGAAAAATGAAATTACATTTGAAAAAAAAATTTTTTTTTTCATTCAACCTTTATTTATACAGTTTAATCCCTGATTGCATTAATAATAATAATAATAATAATGAATTTAATTTATAATGCACTTTTCATTAAGGAAAATCTCAAAGTGCTACAAAGTGCAACAAAATTAAACGTCAATAAAACAAGTGATAAAACAAGTAAAATCAATAACAGTATCAACTAAGATCAAAGATAGAATCATGAGGAGGCAGAGTAGGCTCGCCTAAAAAGAAAGGTCTTCAAGCCACTCTTAAAGTCAACCAGTGACTGTGGAGCTCTCAGGCAGTCAGGAAGAGAGTTCCATAGGCAGGGGGCAGCCACACTGAAAGCCCGGTCTCCCATGGTCCTTAATTTGGTTCTCGGAATGTAAAGTAGATTACTGTTCTGTGACCGCAGAGACCGGGTGGATGAATATGAAACAAGAATGTCCTTTAGATAATCTGGTGAAGTTCCGTGTAAGCATTGATGTGTAATGAGAGCAGTTTTGTACTGAATTCTGTAGGCGACAGGAAGCCAATGAAGGTTATGGAGAATGGGTGTATTTAATTGGGCATTAAGCCAAAGCGGAAGTGGTCGGAATCACACTTGGACAAAAAAGCGCAACTACATTTGAAAAAAAAAAAAAAAAAAGGAATTACATTAGGCCAAAGCAGAAGGGGCCAAAGCGGAAGAGGCCAAAGCAAAAGAGGCCAAAGCAAAAGAGGCCAAAGCGGAAGAGGTTGGAATCACATTTGAAAAAACTGAATCACATTTGAAAAAACTGAATCACATTTGAAAAAACTGAATCACATTTGAAAAAACTGAATCACATTTGAAAAAAACTGAATCACATTTGAAAAAACTGAATCACATTTGAAAAAACTGAAACTTAACTTGAGTTAACTTAAGTTGCCTATTTTTATTCATACCCGTCCGGCTACACATAATTCCGTTTTTCCTAATGTCATTTCGTTTTTCAAATGTAATTCCGTTTTTTCAAAATGTGTTTTTGTTCAAGTGTAATGGTACGTCCACACCTAGCAGCGTTTCAACTTCCAAAAACCTCGTCACGCACGCAAGTGGACGCACTGGACCCACAGTGGTGTCCAGACCAGAACGCGAAACTGCGGCGGTGTGGCGGCGGGGTGTGTGGGAGGAGCTTACCGGTATACTGAGTTCCTCACTGCACTCCGCCAGGCAAGGAGCTTTTTATCTCTGTCCCTGTAGAGCAGACTTGACTGGTCGTGAAGGAATTGTTGCGAACACACAACAATGAGTTTCTCTTCCATAGTTCACGACTTCGCTGGTTTTTTCTGTGTCCCACAAACAATATGTCACATAGTTGCGCAATACCTGTCCCCTCGTTTCCGCGTCACATAGAGACTCTCCCCCACTCTTCTCCCCCCGACTCTCCCTGATCAACCAATCAGGGAGAGTTGAACGGCGTTTGAACGGCGAAATCTTCAGCATGTTGGAGGCATGCTTTGGAGGCTGACGCGGGTTCACGTGCACGGAAAAACGCTTTCCAGCACGCTCAACACGCACGTGACGTGACGCCCGACGCCAAGACGCGCATGGAGGCGCGTCCCCCATTGACTTTGCATGTAAACTGGACGCTCCTGCAGTTGAAACGCTGTTAGGTGTGGACGTACCATAATTCTGTTTTTTTTTTGGGTGGGGGTTTCAATAGTTTTTCATTTACACCGTAGGGTCACCATATGTCTTTAAAGTAAAAACAAAGAGCAAAGTATTTTAGCTTGCTCTCTAATAACATTAACCCGTCTTTGTGGCTGCAGACAAAAGGACAGATTAAATCTTCAATAAAAACTGTGGTGAAAAAAAAACTGAAAAAAAATCTCGCGTCCAACAATGACAAGAACACATATTTGGTTTGCTTCATTTATCCCTCACTTGCCTCTCTATATACCCCAATTGAAAATAAAATGTGGACACCACATTCAAACATTCTTTAAGACACACTTCTGTGAAATATATTTGACTGAAAATACGAGCACTGCATTTAATGGTGGCTTTTGATGACATCATCAGTTCTGATTTGTGTCGGAGTGAAATGAATACTGTACAAACTGTGTTATGTGAGGTAGACTGGATTTTAAAGCATCAAATAAAATGTTTAATGAAAATATTCAACATTTCTTTTTTAGCATTCCTATAGATTTTAGCAGAACAAACCAGCATCTTGACACCGATGATGGACTTTATTCATCATATATCAGAGTTTCACTCTGCTGGTGTTAAACAGTTGCATCTGAACTCTGGTAAAGTATCAGAACTCTTCGTCACTTGTTTGTCCTCATGCTCATCCTTTTCTCTTTTCTGCTCTTAGTTCTGCAAAGAAAAACAGAACACAATCATAAAACAAGCAAATTCATGTACAACGTATTTCTCTTTTATTGTTGGAATTTTCTGACCTGATTCAAGCCATGCTTAAAAATGTCCGTTTCTTTCTTTTGTTCGTTATTCTTCTTTATTATCTGTACAATGTAAAGATTTTACTGTGTGAGATAGAGTTGCTAGATATTTTTGTAAAGCTAACCTTGAAAATAACCAGTTTTTACAGATAAACAGTGACCTTCTAATGTTGCAACGGCAAAGAAAATGTCTTCAACTTCTCATGTTACATAATGAAATCCAGTTTAGTCAATGAAAATAATCATGATTAAGTTGATTGCATTAATAAATAAAAACATAGATTAATTTGAGCTTTTTTCCATCTGCTCCCCTGATCCTGCCAGTCACACTTGTAATGAACCGCAGTGGAAGGGCGCAAGCAAAGGGTGCACATCACTTCAATCCTCCAGGGGGGCCGGTGATCAGAGGCACTTAAAGTCTGCTGGGCCCCCACTGGGACTGAGCTGTCCATTCTGCTTGGCCACTCCGACTGGAGGAGGGCAGACCTCAAACATGGACAACCTTGAGAAACTGTGCGAGCGACCTCTGGACTACATCACAGAGAGAGATGGCGAAGAGTACAAGTGAAAAGATAAAAGAAGGGTGTAAAATGTTACGGCTGAGGCAATAAGAGAGAGAAGTAAAGCATGAAGTGAGAAAAGGAATCAGGAAGCCAAAGCAGGGGGAATGAAAAACGCAGGAAACAGAACTCATTTTCAAAAGTAAAATTCATTAGAATTATAATAGATGATAAATAAATGCTACTAAAATGTACCGTATTTTTCAGACTATAAGGTGCACTGGATCATAAGACGCATTAAGCGAAACAAAACAGTCAGTTAAGTCAAACTTTATTCAACTCGTTCACAATAACTCAATATCGTTCAGTTGTACCACATGAAATTAGTTCAAGGTCAGTAAGCACAACCAGAATTAATACATAAGGTGCATCGGATCATCAGAATCAGAATAAGTTTATTGTCATTGCATAGTTCAGCGAAATTACGTTCCGTGCAGCCATCCTAAAGTTGGACGGAAGTGTACAGGGGCTGCAGCTAAGAAGTGCTGCCCTTAATGCTTAGATAGAAAAAGAGAAGACAACATAAGGATGGAGAGGTATAAAATGATAGATCTCTCACACCGTGTCCTTGACAGGGTACAGTTTAAGGTATCAGAACAATATATCACAGCAAGCAACATACATTTGTAGATAGATACAATACATATTGACGACAAGATGGTGAGATTTGTCCATGAACACTTCCAGATAGTTTCCATAGTCCTGATAAGATGTTACAGTGTTTCTCAGCCGGTACAGCTCTGATAAGTGTTCACAGAGGTTCTTAGTGGGAGGTGGTGGGGTGAGGGTGGGGGACAGAGCAGACCTTCTTTATTTACATATCCACCAGGAGCAATTTGAGATAAGTTGACCTTGGCTAGGTGAGGAGGCCAGATTCAGATAAACAACAACTATTTGGGCAGGCAGACGGATTCCTGTCTGACTTCAGTTCTGCTGGAACTCTCGATGGCGAATCCAAACAGCCAGATTTGTATGTGATTTGTTAGCTTTTCTCCAGAGTTGAATGCACCATGCCGGAGAGTTCCAGGGAGCTCGCAAAGCATATGAGTCTGAGAGCTCGAAGCACGAATTAATCCTTCACATAAGGTTGGCAGCTTTACCAAGGCCAAAACTGCTGCCGATATCTTTATAATTTGTCGATATCCTAGGTATCCGCCAATTCCAAAAAGCACAAACCCTGTTAAATCCAATATGTACACATCTTATCCATGACATACCCAGCTGTATATGTCTGTCTGGGCGTGAGGGCTCTCCAGCGCTTGTCTCTTGAATTTTTTTTTTACAATTGCATTAAGAGACCAGCTGACCAGATCCATAATAATAATTCAATTATAATAATACAATAATACAAAGATACAATGAAAAGTGTCCTTGTTTAAGGGCAAGTGAAATTGTAAGGCTCACTGTCAATTTTTGGGTAAATTAAAGAATTTTAAGTGTGCCTTATAGTCCAAATAATACAGTAATTGTTTGAAGGACAAGGCTTTATGGAAATTTTAAATGAAATTGGGTAGAAAATAAAGTTACAGCCCATTCAGCCATTCACTAAGTAACCAAGTGGAGCGGTAAATATGCCTTGCCTTGCAAAAAGACATCACCACTGAGTCAGTGGGACAAAGACTGATGTCATTTTCTCTCTGATACTGTAAAAGTCTTGCTTCCTTGTCATTTCCTCAAGCAGCACGTGTCTGTCATTTTTCTCTTTCTGCATCAGTTTGATGTCTGTCAGTTGGCGGTGAGCATCTCAAACATTCAAGTGTGTGTGTGCCTTCAGATGGCTGTGAATTTTATGCTGTAAAGTCAGAGGAACGTTGCAGGGTTCAGTGTTCACAGCAGATAAAAGGATGTATGATGTTGAGAAAACTTTCCGTAATGTTTTGATTCCATTGATTTTCTTCATCCGGCGTCTCGGGGGGGAAAGCGGTACGCAACCAACACCATTTATGGTGGGGATGGCGTGCTGTTGACCTCAACTCGGGATGTTGTGAGTCGGTGGGCGGAGTACTTCGAAGACCTCCTCAATCCTACTGGCACGTCTTCCACTGAGGAAGTGGAGCCTGGGGACTTTGGGTCGGGCTCTCCAATCTCTGGTGCTGAGGTCACCGAGGTGGTTAAAAAGCTCCGCGGTGGCAAGGCTCCGGGGGTGGATGAGATTCGCCCTGAGTTCCTTAGGGCTCTGTATGTTGTGGGGTTGTGTTGGCTTACGCGACTCTGCAATATCGCATGGACATCAGGGGCAGTTCCCTTGGATTGGCAGACTGGGGTGGTGGTTCCTCTGTTCAAAAAGGGGGAGCGTAGAGTGTGTTCCAACTACAGGGGGATCACACTCTTAAGCCTCCCTGGTAAGGTCTATTCAGGGGTTCTGGAGAGGAGGGTCCGTCGGATAGTCGAACCTCGGATTCAGGAGGAACAGTGTGGTTTTCGTGCTGGTCGTGGAACACTGGACCAGCTCTA
This sequence comes from Garcialebias charrua, assembly GCA_038048925.1. Lineage (NCBI taxonomy): Eukaryota > Metazoa > Chordata > Actinopteri > Cyprinodontiformes > Rivulidae > Garcialebias > Garcialebias charrua. The sequence goes on along the minus strand of JBBPBX010003100.1, from coordinate 8,757 downwards.
CACCCTCAGCAGGGTCCTGGAGGGTGCGTGGGAGTTTGCCCAACCAGTTTACATGTGCTTTGTGGACTTGGAAAAGGCATTCGACCGCATCCCTCGGGGGGTTCTGTGGGGGGTACTCCGGGAGTATGGGGTACCAGGCCCATTGATAAGGGCTGTTAGGTCCCTGTACGACCGGTGTCAGAGCTTGGTCCGCATTGCCGGCAGTAAGTCAGGCTGGTTTCCAGTGAGAGTTGGACTGCGCCAAGGTTGCCCTTTGTCACCGATCCTGTTCATAACTTTTATGGACAGAATTTCTAGGCGCAGCCAAGGTGTTGAGAGGATCCGTTTTGGTGGCCTTAAGGCTGAGTTAGACTTTCGCTTTGGTCCGCAGGCTGGAGCGCGCGCGCCGCGCGTGCACTGTGCCGCACGGCGAAATGCGTTCATAGTTTCGCCCCTGTGTTTATGGTTGACTTACGGCGGAGCATGGCAAAGTGCTGTTCTTTTACGGGCCAGCAGGTGGCAGTAGCCTCTACAACATGTGCATATGTTACAAGAAAGGGTGTAGAAGAAGAAATCTACCGTAGAAGAAGAACTGTTTGACGTCACAACACAAACAAAATGGCTTCCCGCTCGCTTCATTCTTGAACTGTCTTTATTAGAGGAGCAAATTATAATAGAACAACAGTTATTGTGTCTTGCAATTTTAATGAGACGAAGAAGACGCAGAAGGAGATGGTATGTTCGGCCATTACACCCTCAGAGACGTACTGGTGGGTGGTGATGCCGATGCGGAGAATTGACGAAGAAATGCACTTCAGTTACTTCCGCATGTCTGCACGCCGATTTGATGACCTGCTACATCGTATTTCGCCTTTCATACGACATGGAAGGACCCACAGCAGCCCAGTGACATTACCCGAGCGTTTGGCAGTGACTTTAAGAATCCTGGCTTCAGGTAGCAGCCAGAAAAGTGTAGCAGCCAGCTACAAACTTGGTGCAACTACGGTTTCCCTGATAGTCTCTGAGGTGTGCCAAGCTATATTGTATATTGCTATATGTATTTGAATGTTAAATGATTTTAAATAAAATGAAACTACATTGAAATATCCACTTCAGCTTTCCGTCTGTTTTGTTTGCATATTGTATTTACAAAGCCACTAACAGTTGTATTACATAAAATTTGGTATGAAAGACTTTTTTATAATTGTAAGAACATTAGATGTTAGAATTATTTGGAAACCTGAAATGGCATTGTAAATATAAGTCCCATATTGCATTAAAATGAAGCATTGCTACCTGACACGAAAAATCTCAATGTGTAGTAGCCTTTATTTCACCAGGAATGTGAAGTGGAATGTGGAGAAACCTGTAGAAATAGTGTTTTGATTTTAATGTGTGCAAAAATTGCATGCTGTCTAAAAATAATTGATAAATGTGTAATTATGCATTACAAATGTATCATTTGAATCAAAGTCAAGTCAAAGTCAGCTTTATTCTCAAAACAGTAATATGTACAGGACATACACAGGATTGAAATTGCATTTCTCTCTGTCCCTCAGTGCAACAATAACTATTTAAACACTAAAACACTAAAACATTTAATAAACATAAAATGAAATAAAGTGTAATACTGTCCTGAGTTTTTGCATAGTACTTTTTCATAGTAGTATAAAAGTATAAAATGTTTTCACCAACACCAACATTTAATATCCATAAACATAAAATGAAATAAAGTGTAATACTGTCCTGAGTTTTTGCATAGTACTTTTTCATAGTAGTATAAAAGTATAAAAAGTTTTCACCAACATTTAATAAACATAAAATGAAATAAAGTGTAATACTGTCCTGAGTTTTTGCATAGTACTTTTTCATAGTAGTATAAAAGTATAAAAAGTTTTCACCAACACCAACGGAGTGAGCTGATGCTAGGGCTGTCGCTTCTGCTACTGCTGCTTGACCCTGGCAAGTGTCGAGGTGGTACGGGTATGGGCACCGTTGGACAGGGAGGAATTGGCGTGGAGGACCTGCGCAGAGGAAAACACCCTGCGTTTGAAGTACTGCCAGTTTCATGGCCAGTAGGCGTGAGGTTGTGAGAGACGATGGGTGTGATGTACTCATGGTCGATGGTGGTGACGGTCTGGTCCATGGGGGTGAGGGTCTGGTCGATGGGGGTGAAGGTCTGGTCGAGGCACCATGTATCGTCCTGTGCTTGGCTCTGTGGTGTTTCTTCAGGCTAAAAAACAGACATTGACATCCATCAGTACAAAATGAAACGGTAACGGATACAATGCACATATGTGTTAAATAAAAACAAATGTTTGTGTAACTGTTAGCTTAATAAACAGAAGGTGAAGCATCAACACACATATAGGCTAAATTTGTTTACAGTTGAGGTGTGCAGATCTAAAATGGTTATTTCCACTATTTCACATTTACTGGTCAGCAGCTTGATTTATATTTTCATTAAGCCATGTTTTGGTCATTCATTCTCACAGTTTATTGTTTATATCAATGACTACAAAGGGGAAACAACACGGCAGGCTGCACAGCATGGCCTGCTGTATTCCATGCTAAGCTAGCTGTAATAAAAGCAGTACTAACTTTTTTTTTCTTTCATTTTTACCTCTTTTTCCATATTTGTGTCCTTTTCTCGGTGTTTTATAAAACTCGACAGCCAACTCAGCTCCACAACGAGGATTGGCACCGGTTTGTTGGTGCCAGGATCGCCACTTCTGATCACCCTCTTTTTGGCCTTCACGAAGCGATCCCGCATGTTTTTCTTCCTCCTTCTGCATCGCTTCTGCAATCTCCTTCCATGAATTCTGTGCCAGTTGCACATCGAGGGATCATACAAATGGCGATACATGCGGATGAGTTCAGCCAGAGCAGCTTCGAAAGCGTCCATCTTGTTTTGAGCCCAGTCCGTACGTCACTGAGCGCGGCGCGCGCTCTAGGCTTGCGGAGTTTCAAAAATTCAGAGGTGCACGGCACGCGCTAATCCCCTGCGCGGGGCCAACGCGCAGGGGCGGGGACTGTGAAATTGCGTCACTTTTGGAGCGCGCACCCTCGCGCGCTGCGCGACGCGTCAAGTATGAATCTAGCTTTAGTCTTCATGAAATATCCTCAGCTTACATTACTATTGCGGAAAAACCTATAGCAGGGGTCACCAACCTTTTCAAAACTGAGAGCTACTTCGTGGGTATGGAGTCATACAAAGGGCACCAGTTTGATAAACTCTTCGGAAATAACAAAGCGTAAATTGAAAAAAATGTATAATAAACATATTTTTAAGAACATATTTTTAAGATAGAAATTTTAAAATATATATAAATACAAAAAAAAGAATAACAACCGGATAAAATGAAATTTTAAATGCAGCTTAGTAGTGAGTTGTGCTATTTTTAGAACAGGTCCGCGGGCACCTCAAATGGTCCTTGGGGGCACCCGGGTGCCCACAGGCACCGTGTTGGTGACCCCTGACCTATAGTATTTTAATTTCAACCAGGACTTATATTTTAATTCATATTTTTAAAAGTCCCTAAAACTATATTTTTCTATTTTTTTATATCTTTGTATTGTAAGCCGCTTCTTCCCTAAAGAGACACATACAGGGTTCCCAGCATTTGATGAAAACAAAATTCCCTGATTTTTCCCTGAATACAGTACATCCTAAAACTCCAGTCACACAAAGGTGGAGGACAGGGTCACTTTCAGAGATGACCGTGAGTACACTATCCTAAGGTACATCCATCCATCCATCTATCTATCCATCCATCCATCCATCCAGCCATCCATCATCTTTACCACTTTCTTCTTTTTCGTGTTGTGGAGGTCACTGGTGCCCATGTCAAGACATCACTATATAATAATAATAATAATAATAATGTCTTTTCCTGTCATCTGTGTATGTGTCCCATACACAGATGAAATTTGTCTCTGCATTTAACCCAACCACCACCAGGTGGTGCAGTGAGCAGCCAGAGAGCGCCCGGGGAGCTGGAGAATTAGGTGTGCACTCATAGACTATATGAAAGGCGGGTTACACCCTGAACAGGTAGCAAGTCCATCACAGGGCCTATTAATTAATTTTATTGTACATCTTCAGAAACTAAAATGCCACCAAAGGCAATCAATAAGGATACATGTGGTATGAACACCGTAGAAGCAAAACATGGACCAATTGATTCAAGGATACTAGCTTTACATACAGAAACATAAACTTTGCAACAAGAGGAAACCACACCCTGGACCAGGTTTACACCACCATGAAAAATTCCTACAGAGCCATCCCCCTCCCCCACATTGGTGCTTCTGACCATATCTGTGTTATGCTAAAGCCAGCATACAGGCCACTGGTGAAAGTCACAAAACCAGTCCGCAAGCAGATACGAGTGTGGCCAGAGGGGTCTTCAGAGGCACTCCAGGACTGTTTTGACACCACAGATTGGAGTATGTTCAAAGAAGCTGCTACCACAAACAACACCACATGTCTCCAGGAGTACTCAGACACTGTATGTTCATACATCACCAAGTGCATTGATGATGTAACCAACCTTAAAACCATCACTGTTCGGGCTAACCAGAAGCCATGGCTGACAGCTGAGGTTCACAGACTCATGAAAGCCAGGAATGCTGCCTTCAAAGCGGGAGATCAGGTGGGCCTGAGGGCAGCCAGAAACAACCTGGACCGGGGCATCAGAAAGGCAAAGAGGCAGTATTCTGGGAAAATAGCTCACCGTTTCAAGGACAGCAGGGATACACGCAGTCTGTGGCAGGGAATACAGACCATCACAAACTACAAACCACCCCCCCAGACCTGTGACAGCTCAGCCTCTGCGCTGAATGAACTGAATGAGTTCTTTGCTCGGTTCGAGGCAAGTAACAGCACACCAGCACATAAACTCCCCCCCTCTCCTGATGGCCAGGTGCTGACGCTGTCCTCAGACAGCGTAAGGCGATCATTCATCAAGATTAACGCCCGGAAGGCCTCTGGTCCTGACAACATACCTGGTCGTGTGCTGAAGGACTGTGCAGGGGAACTCGCAGCGGTCTTCACGGACATCTTTAACATCTCACTGAGCCAGGCCATCGTCCCCACCTGTTTCAAAGCCACCACCATCATCCCTGTCCCAAAGAAGGCAACGCCCGCATGCCTCAATGACTATCGCCCAGTAGCACTCACCCCCATCCTGATGAAGTGCTTTGAACGGCTAGTCATGAAAAGCATCACATCTGTCCTCCCTGACTCCCTGGATCCCTTCCAATTTGCATACCGACCTAATCGCTCAACCGACGATGCCATCTCCTCTGCCCTTCACACAGCTCTCACACATCTGGACACGAAGGACTCCTATGTTAGAATGTTGTTCATCGACTTCAGCTCGGCATTTAACACCATCATCCCCCAACAGCTCATCCTTAAACTGGACAGTCTGGGGCTGAACACCTCAATGTGTAACTGGCTGCTAGACTTCCTGACCGGGAGACCACAGACAGTGCGGGTCGGGAGTAACACATCTAGCACCATCACATTGAACACAGGGGCCCCACAAGGATGTGTGCTGAGCCCCCTTCTATTCACCCTGCTAACACACGACTGCACACCATCGTACAGCTCCAACCACTTCATCAAGTTTGCGGACGACACAACAGTGGTGGGTCTCATCAGCAACAACGATGAGACGGACTACAGGAACGAGGTGAGCCGCCTGGCCTTGTGGTGCGGACACAACAATCTCACTCTCAACGTGGAGAAGACAAAGGAGATTGTTGTGGACTTCAGGAAGAGGGATGCCCAACATGCCCCTCTGACCATCAACAGCACCGCAGTGGAGAGAGTAGACAGCACCAAGTTCCTGGGAGTGCACGTCTCAAAGGACCTGTCCTGGAGCAGGAACACTGCAGCACTGGCAAAGAAGGCTCACCAGCGTCTCTACTTTCTCCGCAAGCTGAAAAGGGCTGGAGCTTCAACCCCCATCATGAGCACCTTCTACAGAGGTGCCATAGAAAGTGTCCTGACCAGCTGCATCACTGTGTGGTTTGGTGCATGTACTGCATCCTGCCGCAAGAGCCTCCAGCGCATTGTGAGAGCAGCTGAGAAGATCGTGGGCACCTCCTTGCCCTCACTGCAGGACTTACACAGCAAACGCCTCACTCGGAAAGCCCACTGCATGGCAGGTGATCCCACACACCCACTACACAGCTGCTTCAGACTGCTGCCATCAGGGAGGAGACTGAGGAGTCTCCAGGCTCGAACCAGCAGACTGAGAGACAGCTCTGTTCATCAGGCAGTCAGAATGCTAAACACTCTGCCTGCTCTGCCCCCCCTCCCATTTGAACTGCCTTAACACTAAAACTTTCTCACACATTACCACACAACACAAAGTTTTTAACACTGGACTCTGTGTCATCAAACGGGTTATTCACTAAACTCTCGGTCATGTGCTCATACAGTTTGCACTACTTCTCATACTTGCACTAATGTTTGTATTACATCACTGCCTATAATCATAATACTGTTTACATTCTCTGTTTACATTTATTAATACTGTTTACTTTTATTACTACTGCTTACATGTAATTACTACTGTTTACATTTACACTACTCTAATATCTACACCACTGCTGGTACATATACAGTGTGCTCTGAACGGTCTTATTTAGGGATGCCCAATGTGCCTTACTGCATATGCCACTTTTTGCCTCTATAACAACATCAACTACTACCTCATACATATACTGTGTACATTAACTCATACGCTGCTTTGCCACTTTGCAAATGTCAATGCTAGAAACCTTTAGTTTATTTTAGTTATACTTTTTATACTCTTTTTTTATACTAGTATGCAAAAACTCAGGACAGTATTATGTTCATTAAATGTTTAATGTTTTAGTTTTAGAGTTGGTGTAAATTTTCATACTCTTATACCACTATGCAAAAAACTCAGGACAGTGTTAGTTTTACTATTTTATGCTTATGTCTATTATTATATGTTTCAGTGTTTCAATGTTTAGATGTTTACTGTTGCACCGAGGGACTGAGAGAAACGCAATTTCGGTCCTGTGTATGTCCTGTACAGTACATATTGCAGATCTGACAATAAAGTAGACTTTGACTTTGACTTTAAAAAATGTACAGTATGTGGTTCGACTTTGACGGACCCGCTCTTCCATGGTTTTTCAACAACTGTCAACTTTAATATTACTCAAGTGACTAGAATGTGTTGGATAAAAAGTTAATGAAAAATACTTCAGGCAGGCGCCGCCATGTTGTAGTTTTCTTTCAATAAGCCTATACAGTACTGTAATGCCAGTCAAAGAACTACACTACCCAAAAACAAACAGTGCTTCCGGCTGCTGCTTTTTTTTTCTCTTTCTTTCTTTCTTTCTTTCTTTCTTTTTTTGCTGCTGCTTTCTGCCAAAATAGAGGGAAAGTTCAACCGAACTTGACTAAAAAGTTTGGTCCACATTCACATTGCTTTTGGCGCTCAGCGGATGCTGAGAGCAATACAGAACCGACTGGGAATTGGACCAGGACTACTTCCAGCCTCGCTGTTCAATCTGAATGCTGCTTGCTGGCTCAGGAAGTCTTTCAAAATCATCTTGGTGCTCAGTGGCTGCAGAGAGCCAATCAGAGTCAAACCAGAACCAGATCAAGGCTGGTGAGTACCCATATAAAATTTTGCGGTAGCTACTGTGCAGTATATAAAATATTA
>JBBPBX010003099.1:47162-84982 GCA_038048925.1 Garcialebias charrua | reverse complement strand
GAGTCAGTTTGTTCTACCCCACTGGGACCTTCTATACCTGGATACAGGGGTGGAGCCGAGGGGCTCGCATTTGGTCCCCGGTCATACCTCTGTATGGTCGGGGCTTGCCTCAGGACCTCAGATTTTTCTTTGTCAACCTGTGTTTTAAAGGCTTTGAGCGGGTCGCAGCATTTCCTTGTCTGCCAACCCATTGCTTTCTCAGAGTGCAACAGCCGAGCTCGTAGCATCTCAGCTCGGCAGTCTCCGCAATATTTCACGTCTGTTCCATCCCATTCACAGGTACAGTCCTTCGGGCCTTTTCCACTCAGATCCCATTGAGTGATAATGATTATTCGAGGCAAGACAGCAATTCTGCATTCTCCGCAGATAAACGCGTTCATTACTTTTACTGGTTTTATTTTTAAGTGTTCAACATCAAATCTGTTTGATTTAGGCCTGAGGGGCTTTTTCTTCCCCGGGCCTCCAAATTTTAAAGGCAAACCAGTAGCCTTTGCGCAAATCGCACACTGATTATACAGTGCACTCCACTTTATAACTTCCTTCTCCGTTGACAGGTATCCTTTTTTGGCATATTCCAATGTGTTCAGGGCCCTTCCTGCCCAGAGCCCTGTGCTTGTCCTTCGTAGGATAACTCCCCCGTATATAGTGGCCATTCTAATGTAGGGGAGCATGCTGCTTGGTTCACTGGCCATAATCCGGTTTCTGGTTTCAACTTAGCTAGGAATTGGTTTCAATTGCTCTATACCTTGGACCCCTTTTTTGACTAATTCTACGGTGTTTTTGTCCAATAGTCTTTTGACTCTGTCTGTGGCGTTGTATTTGGGTCTTACCGCAACTGCTGACGGGTGATCCTGGGCTCTGATCCACACCTTCTGCCCCACCTTGAATGAGACGTCAGAGTCTGACTGTTCCCCTTTATCATCGGAGCCCCGCCCAGTTTCCTGCGTGGTGAACTCTCGTTGGTTAAGCTCCTCTGAAGGGGAGGGCCTATCAGCTCTGCGCCTGTCATTCAAGGCCTGTCCTATTTCCACAGTTTTAGTGCTCCATTCTTTGGTATTAGCATTTTTAGCTATCCAATTTTTGACTAAACCTATGGCTCTTTCGGCCACTCCGTTGGCTTGGGGTGTGTAGGGAGGCGAGTAAACACGCATTACCCCAAATGTCTGGCACCAGTGATCTACTTGTGCATTGCGAAAGTGTGTCCCATTATCGGTTCTCAACTCTTTTGGAATACCTAACGCCCCACAGACTTGTTCCAGCATGCTAACAACACTGTTGCCATTAGCTTTTCTTGCTGGTTTCACTATCACATACCCTGACATTGAGTCCACCAGCACAATAAGGTATTTCTCTCCCTTCTTGCCTGTGATCCCCATGGGTCCAGCTACGTCCATGCACACTGATCCCCAGGGTATGGTACTTTTGATAGTTTGTCCATCCACTCGGTGCCCCCTGCGCCCTGCATTATATTGACCACATATCTTACAGTCCAGTAGCACTTCGCGGATTTGTTTTAAGGGAATCCAGAGCTCCTGATGCTCCAATTCCTTACGTGTAGGTTGCACGCCCGCATGACCTAAGCTCTCATGCACGCCCCGCACAACCTCAGACACGTACTTCTGTGGGACCCTCCTTCCCTGGGGGGTTTGTTCCCACTTCTCGATCCCGACAAAAACGATTTTTCTCTGTTGTACATAACGATCAACTTCATCATTACCCTGCCAGTGCTTTCCTTCCTTAGTGTGGGATCTCTGGTGCTCGACTTCCAATTGCAAGTTTAGCCTAATTTCAGCTATTTTCTTCCACAAGTCATGATGAGCCACCACTTTCCCTTTAGCACTTTCAAATCCATTTTCTTCCCAAATGGATAAATCTTCATTCAGAGCCTGTGCACAGTAATAACTGTCAGTCACTACTCGTGCTGTTTTTACTTTTCTGTGAGTTAGTTCTAGCAACCCTTCGAGTACTGCCGTAACTTCTCCAGTTTGCGCACTTCCTGGCACTCTCCCCCTCCTACGGCAGCACTCGTTCCCTTGAAATTTGAGGATGAATCCCCAGTGTGCTACCTGATCGGTTCCTTTCTTAGATCCGTCGGTGTAGAGAGTCCAGTCGTGTGTCTTTGGTTTTTCGGGCATCTCATTTTTTGCTTTTTTACTCACAGGTTGTGCTGGTCCTATCTCTAGATCGGGGTCTAGTAAAATGTCCTCCCATCTACCCCATCTGGAATTCGTGGCTTTGGTACTTTCTATTGTCCCTTTTCTGAGATATTTGTGCACTTGACTTTGTGTTATGACTTTGATAGGTTGGCCTTGAGCTAGATCTTTTAGTGTACCCCAGTATCTAGCTAACACTGCTAGTTCTTTTTCTTCCTGGGGAAACTTTTTCTCTACTGAGGTTAACGAGTAACTCCAGAGAGTTACTAGCCCACCATGTTCATTTTTAACTGAAACCATAGCGTTGTCTTCTTCGCAACTGACTTCAGCTACTAGTTTTGTCATTACACTTCTTGGCTCTAATCGCACTGCTTCTTTGATCTTTTCTCTGAGTTCTTCCAGATCTTTCTGATTTCCGGCTGTCCAAATCCATGCTTGTTTGCTTTTCTTTTCATCCTGTCCTTCCTTTTTCTTCAGACAGGCATACAAGGGTTTTGCATATTTTTGGTAGTTAGGGACATGATCTCTCACATAGTTGCACAGTCCTAAGATTTTTTGTAGCTCGTTTTCGGATTCAGGGGGCTGAATTTGCTCAAGTTTTTCTCTGTAACCCTCGGAAAGTCCCAGATCGGCCGTTACTTGGAAACCTAAATAGTTTACTTGGAACTGCCCAAACTGACATTTCTTCAGATTAAGTTTCAGCCCTGCTTTTGTAACTCGTTGCAACACTTCTGCCAACCGTTCTAGGTGTTCTTCCTCTGTGTCATCTGCGATGAACACATCATCGATGTAAACTGTTGCGCCCAAGTCTTTAAGCACATCCATTACGGCTGACTGAAACACATTTGGAGAGTTTTTGTACCCCTGTGGCAAACGCTGCCACACATAGCTTCTTCCTTGATGGGTAAAAGCTGTTTTCCCTTGTGATTGTTTAGCCAGTCTGAGAGAGAAGAATCCATTTGCCAAATCAATGCAGGATTTGTACTTTTTCACTTGTAGAGTTTTCAGAGTTCCTTGAGGGTTTATGAGGCTCGCTCGGTTTGCTACCGTTCGCCTATTTAGTGCTTTAAAATTAATTACTGGTCTCCATCCCCCTCCTGCGGACTCAGGTTTCTTTACCGCTTGAATGGGGCTGTTAGTAATGGGATAAGATTCTTCTCTAATAATCCCTAAAGCACTTAATTCCCTCACAATTTTGTTCATTTCTTCTATTGCTCCCGGGTTCAAAGGGTACTGTCTTACCGGTGGATGTACACCTCCTTCAATTGTATGTACAATTGATGGGCCTAAATCTCCACAATCATTTTTAAATCTGGCCACTGAGGCCGACTCTATGATTTGTTTTAACTTCTCTTTCCCAGCCGGGGAGAAGTCACTTTCATTTATTCTTTGTTCTGTTACTTCGGGGATATTTACAGGTTTATACCATTCTTCTGATTCATGTTTCTCATGAGTGGGCCCTATTTTTACTAACCTGGATTTAAGCATATCCAGTCGTCTATTTAGAGCTCTACGGTCCTTCCGTGGTTTTCTTAATTCTTTCAAATCAGTTATTGCAACTAGGTTGTATGGTCCTTTGATCCAAACAATTCCGTGCCATAATGCATAAGGCATTTTTTCTATGGTTCCATTAGCCAATTGAACCGTTAAGTGTCCTATTGTTTTTAGGTTTTTGCGGGTCATGGACACCTCTGCCCCAGAGTCTATCAGATAGGGCTCTCCGTCCACTTTGGTGTGGATTTCGTCCCCATCCCAATAAGCGCCTTCTAGGGTGACCCGCGACCTATCAGCCATTATTTAGCTGGCCCCCCGTCCCTTTTCTTTCGGGATTCCTGGAGGGCCTGTCTCTGCTCAGGGGTCATTCTATTATATTCTTCTGTAGGCACGTAATCGCTCTTTTTCTGAGGTGCTGCATTTCCAGGTGAAGCTTGATACCTTCTTGGCTGTTGGTTTCTGTACTGTTGTTCTTGCTGAGGTCTCTGAGACCGTTCTCCATACTGTTGTTCGGATCGTGGTCTTTGGGGATTTTCTCTGTATTGTGGCTCAGACTGCCTTGGGGACCCTCTATATTGTTGCTGCTGTTGTTGTTGAGGGGCCCTAGGGGCCACTTTTGGCTGTTTTGAGCTCTGTTTTGTCTCATTTTTCCTTTTTTCCTCCCAGTACTGTTGTTCTAGATCATAAGCTTTCACTGCCTGATCGATCTGGGGGACTAAAGTATCATTGGGCATTGAAATGAATTTCACTTCACCTTTCCTACCCTTTGTTACTACTCTTAAGGCTTTAACATACCTTTTTGGTGGGACATTTTGTTTTAGTGAATACCAGACTGATGTGAGGTGTTGGCCTTGATCCATACGTACTTTCGCCCTTTGGATTTGAGCATCCTCGTCGTCCATGTCCTCAAGTACCAATCTCTCAAAATGATCTTGAGCTGTCTCCTCTTTGCCCACTGGGTTTGCAGTGACATTACCCAGCCACAGCTTTCTGGCTGCGTCACACTCCGTGGAACTAATTACCATAGGCCATACATCTTTTATGTATTCTTCGGGTTTTTCATCAGGTCTTTTTTCCCTTACTAAGTTTTTCAGCATTTTGTACTCACGATAACTATCAGCTTCTGAGCTGATGGTTCGGTTTTGTTCCGCCCTCTTAGATTTTTGGTCTAACTGAGGTTCGTGGTATTCCTGACTAGTTTCTCCCTGACCAGATGCTTCTTCATCACTCTCTGATATCTCATCCCTCATTTTCTCGTTTGTTTCTTTGGCATATTTGTATGCTGTCTTTCTCATTCTTCTCAGCATCACATCGTGGGCTATTGACACGTAAGCGGTTCTAAAATTTTCGGTTAGGTCTTGGTGAGCGGCCAGTGTGGGGAACATGGGCATCATCAAAATGTTAGCCCATTCTCCCAAGGTGGCTTTTACTGTCAATCCCACCATCTCATCTAATTTATCGGCCCACTCCGTTGGAATATCACGGTGGCTTTGGCCAGCTTCAGGAACGTATGTACTACGTCCCTGCTTTGTTTGTATGAGACCCCAAGTTGGGTCCCTTGCTATTTTTTCTGATGCTTGCTGTGGATCTATGAGTGGTACTGTTTTCTTTTGTCCCTTCCTTAGTCCAAACCTTAAGGACTTTTTTGGCAGATGCAGTTGCTCCATTGAGCTCAGGCTAACACTATCGTCACTTTCAAAGTTCGTTAAATCTAGGTCTTCATCAGATTCTCGGTCTAATCTTTCTTGCGGGTGTTCACCCCCGACCTCTGCGTTTCCTGCATTTAAGGCTTGTATTTCGGTGACTACCCGATGTCCAGTTCGTCCTTCTGAAGTGTCTGCTCCACTCCTCCTGATTCTGGATTTGGAGCTGCTCAACCCTTTCCCTTTGGGGGTGTTCTCAATCAGTGTTAACCTTTCGTGGGTGTCTTTCGCGGTGGATTTCTTTTGTCCTGTGTCCCCTGAGGTACCTGGTACCTCTCCGTCATTTACTTCAGTGTTCTTGGGTTGTTTGTTGACGGATTGTTTCCCTGGCGGGGACATTTCGGCCAACAACCGTTTCTTTCGTTCTTCCTCCAGGTGGGGTGGGGTCACTATGACTATTTCTTTTAGCAAGGTAGCGCTTGGCATACTGCTTGCCAAGTAAGTCATTGTATGAACAGCAACTCGTTCGGCTATTTCCCACTGGAGGTTTTCAGATCGTAACCCTTCGGTTGTCGTTACTACTCGTCTGAAGTTTTTCGCGAGCGCTTGGGCCATCCCTTGCTCGAGGGCCTTTATCATTTCCCTCATATACTCCTCGTTACTATCTGTTTTTTTGTAACTTCTAATTGGGACATGTATTATAGCATTATACAAGAGATTCCCTCCGCTCGTTAGGCACACTTTTGACTCTGATTCTCGTGTTTGTGCCATCAACTCTCTTACTTCATTTTCATATTGGGGTCCAGCTGCAGTGTTCAGGACCTTTCTGAAAGTTTTGTTATGGATTTTACAGTTATTTTTGGTGAATACCAGCAGCCCATCGCCCTCCATTGTGAAGGCGCTTCCTACCAAACTACATACCTTGATCCCATTTTGAAGTTTTAAGACCCGAGCTTCGTCGGGTAATGGACCGAGGGGTTTTGAGAATTGGATTGTCTCTATGGGTTGCTTGCGAGGAGATCCAGTCCTTGGTTTTGCTCTTGGGGCTGGTTCTGGTACTCCTTCAAGGAGTCCTTTGAAAGTTTGCCCTGTACTGCCTGATCCAGGAGGGAACTCGAAGTCTGTTTCATTATGTTTTGTTTTAGCACTAGATTTCTTGTGGATTCCTCCCAAGGTTCGTAAGGAACCTACTAGGGGTTGATTTGTCTCATGCTGCCCCTTTGGGCTCTGTTCATCTGTTTCTACTCTAGGTCTTACATTCAATTGTTTGATCACTTGGTCTGCTAGGATTCGGGCCACGAGTGTTAGTTCCTCTTGGGCCCCATCCACAGTGTCCCTGGCCGGTGGCTTTTCGTCGTTGTCAGGGATTCCACCGTCCCCGGCATCACTTGATTCTGGGTCAGTACAATAGTTAGGTTGCACTCTATAACCCGTTAGGTCCGCCTGAGAACCCCATAGATTGGGACCCTGGCTCGAGGCCGGTTTTATGGGTCCTGTTCCTAACCCACTACTGCCTCGCACCCTTGGTGTTACTTTTTTCCGACCTGCTATCATTTGTTTGTACTGCCCCAGTTTAATCAGTTCATTCCTGTACTCCTGGAATCTCGAAGCCGCTTTCACCTCTGGGTTCCTGAGATCCCAGTCTACATCCATCTCCTTAGCTACCATTTTTACTAGGGGATCGTATTCTGCTGAGGGGCTGTATATCATTATTATTTCTCTAGTGGTTGGTTTTTCAATCTGCTGAACCCACCATTTTAGCCAATTTTGGATTTCGGCCTTTGTTCTTATTTCTGTCGGGTTTCTCCATACTACCATCTGACTTTTACTTCTGCTGTGGGTGCATGTATAAAAGCCCCATGTTCCCAACCAGGTACATGTTTTCATCCGTTCGTTCAAACCTTGCAGCAGAGCTTCTTTATTTGTGTCGGGGTTACTTCGTTCGAACATTTCTTGTACGGCTGGATCCCAGGTTTCGTAACCTCGGCCATACAAGAGTACTTCTAAGCCTGGTTCTGCTCCCTTTTTTGTAATCTTGAGGTTCTTAGCAGTATTAGTCTTTGGTTCTGATTCGGATTCTTCACCAGACTCCTCTGGAGTATTTATTTCCGATTCTGAATAGTTATCTTTTATGTTAGGGTCTCCTAAATATGTTATTTTCCGATATCGTCTCATTCTTTTTATCTCTTTCTCGTATTCTCTACTCATGGGGGTTATTTTGGCAGCTGGACACCTTACTTGCCCGCCTATGCCAGTTTCTTTTGCTACCCTTTGTATTAGAGGGTCATATTCAGCTGATGGGCTGATTATGAGGAGTATTTTCCCCCGTCTGTCTTGTTCAATAAGCGTTATGGACCATTGTAGCCATGCTTTAATGTCAATTTTTTTAGATATCTTTGTAGGGTCTTTTACCACTAGCATTTGGCAACCATATGGGTCCGGTACACAGTAGAATTCTCCATCCGTTCTCATGCCCTGCATTAAGTTTTTCTTTAGGGTTTCATCCGGTACCTCTGGGTTATGTACTTTAAACATGTACTGAGCATCTCGGTGCCAGGTCTCAAAACCATGACCGTATGGGAGAATCAGGAGCTGCAACTCCTTTGGTGAGTCCTTAACCGGTTCGGGGTTTGTTGGTCCCGTTCCCCCTTCCCCGAGTTCGTCATCCGTCTCCTTAGAGGACTCTGTCACAGATCCTCGGTCACTGT
The DNA here is from genome assembly GCA_038048925.1 of Garcialebias charrua. Taxonomy (NCBI): domain Eukaryota; kingdom Metazoa; phylum Chordata; class Actinopteri; order Cyprinodontiformes; family Rivulidae; genus Garcialebias; species Garcialebias charrua. Next base: position 76,984 of record JBBPBX010003099.1, on the reverse strand, counting down.
TTTTAGATCTTTGTTTTCTTATCTTCTTAAATGCTTCCATTTTGGGCCATTCCTCCTCGTATTGAGGTTCTCTTTTAAGGGCTTTCACGTCAGAAGTTACATATGACCCACCTATCCCTGAAGTTTTAGCCACCCTCTTTACGAGAGGGTCATATTCGGCTGAGGGACTATGTAACACCGTTATGTTCAAACTTCCCGGTGATTCGAGCACTACATTCCACCATTTTAACCATTTTTTAATATCGGTTTTATTGGTTATTAGGCCTGGGTCTTTCAATACCACTATTTTATGGCCCTCTATCATCCCCGGACAATTGTAGGTATTTTTCTGTTTCATTATCTTAACAAGGTGGGTCTCTAACGCTTCATCCTCTGTTTTTAGGTGACTTTTTCTGTATCTCGTTTGAACATGGGAATCCCACGTATGGAACCCCTTGCCATACAGAATTATCTCTATCGGTATCTCATCTTTCGGCTCACCTTCTGAGTCCGGTCTTTCTTGGTTTGGATCGTCCGTTTTGGGCGGATCCTCAGTCTTTGTCGTTTCCGCTGGTGCGGGTTTTGTTCCAGTTGGATCGTTTTCTGTGGACTGGACCACCAGTCCTGTTGGTGCCGCTTCTGCAGCCATTTTTCGTTTTTGTCGTCTCGAGTTTGTCCGTTTTCAAAGCCGACTGACTTTATGTCCCTGTACCTGGGATGAAAACCGACCTGCTGCTAATCTTACTCCGGATCTGTGGTCAGCAGATTCTTAGTAAGCCCTTTTTACCCCGCCCACTGCTGTGGAATTAAGGGGCACTTAGCTGATAGCTTAGACCAGCCGACTACAACTTCTCTACTCTAAGAGGAGTCGTTTTTTTCTGGCGCTTGTCAGTCCTTTGACGCACGCCTTGTCTCTTGGGAGTCTTTATTCATAAAGAGGGTCCCTTCGTGGTCACCATGTTCGCTTTCCTAGATCAGCGAGGTAGTCACAAGGTACATGACACACCCTCGCTGCAGCCTACCTGCTAACAGGGTCTATTGAACTGGTCCAGGAGCTCGGGTATTACCTGTAGCTACTTGGGACAGCTTCCGACTGAAGGCTGGTAATAGGGGAATTCATCTGGGCAAATTCACTTCCTAGCGTCCGCGAGTCACACCCCCTTTTTACACCCGGTGCCTCTCTCCACCTTAGCTGCGGGGGACCGGAGAGGTTAGCACAAGGCAACTCGTGTTAACGGAAGCTTCCCCTTTGTTCAAGCTGGCTATTGTTACTGACCCAGAAAGTTTTAGGATCCAGCAGGTTGGACCCTGGGGTGTTGTTTTAATATAACATTAGGTGCTAACGCTTAACCTTTCAAAACCTCCTAATATTTGATGTTATCTTTGTGAACCAAACTTACATTTCCATGGACAAGTGGATGATGAATAAAAGTCAAGAATTTTACGTTTTGTTTATTTTAATCAATTATTTTGCAGGGAAGGATCAGCGTTTACAGCATAACAGTACAATTAATTATTATGATTATAAGTAAAATAAAAGTATTAATTCACCAGACAATCCTCAGACCTGATGTTAAGTTGTTCAGTCTGCATGTAGTCTTTGAGGAGGTTCTTTTCTGGAGTCCAGGCTGGAGAGGCTCGGAGGGTCGTCTCATTGATGTCACACAGTTAACACTTCCAATACCCATCCAGTCTTATGGACCAGAATTAGAGCGCTTAATCATAAGAAACTTCCTCATCCAGCTTTATGAGCTAGAGTTTAGAGTACACTCTCACATTTCCATCTCATCTGATTTTAAGAATCAGAGTTAGAGTGGTCTTTTGCAATCACACATCTCTCCTGACCTTAAGGATCAGGGATTAGAGTTTTACGTAAGATCTTACCCAGTAGATGTATCTCCCCAGAGCCTTCAGTATTATCAAACAACCTCGAGCAATTGATTTTCTAGAATAATTGAATTGTCTATTTGCTTCCGCTCTATCCACTTTTAATTTAATTTGATTTAAATCTAGCTGAAGCCAGGATTCAGTAAGGTGTCTTGCAGTCATCCCTTTTCATTCCTCAAAGTCCCTCGGGGACCGAGAGGGAATACCTGAAGCAGTCGCCTTCAGTCCCTGAGGACTGAGACTCACCTCTGACTCCCTGCTGGTCTGATCTGAAGAAACAAGTTTTGCTTCGTCCTGGCTGTCTGGGTAAAAACTGTCCAGTCTTTCCTCAAAGCTTAAAAATGAAAGAAAAGAAGTCTCTCCCCAGGACGCTTGCTTCCTCCTGTCAGCACGGAGTCGATCTGAACCACGCTTTGGGTCTTCAGTGGAGCAGGTCAGCTCCAGTTACTCGATGTCTGATGTACAGCTCCTCGACCGCATCATGACAACTTCGGACAGCCCGGTCCTGAAGGAACAGGGCGTTTAAATATAAATCTTAGTCCCGCCTTCTCCCTAGGAGGAGGGGGGTAGCTAGTCTGTGATTGGCTAAGTTTGCTTGCTTTGTCACTTTCTGGGCAGAGCTGCTCTATTCTTGCAATCTCTGCTTGAAGCTACATGATCCCTTATTAGGAAATGAATTTGCTCTTTTTGCTCGAGGCTGGATGATTCACCAGGGCCGGAGATTGACACAACTCTGGTCAGTTAGTTACATCACTTTTTCCAGTAAAGTGTTTGCAAGTTATACTTTTCAACATGTGTGTTTTGCAAGAGATCACTTTTGTCACAAAACCATCTTTGAAACATAGTAACACATCATTACAATTGCCATTATAAAAATGATTAACTTTTTATCATAACAACATCATATTAAATGATTATATTGGTTAAAACCATTTCTCACTTGATTGTATTAAGTAAAACACATCTCACTTGATTATATTAGTTAAAACACATTTACCATGATTATTGGTAAAAATCATATATCTCTTGCTTGTATTAATTAGGACAAGTTACTATTAAAACCAATCAAAGTTAAACCAGGTTCAGATAAAAACATTTCAAAGTTAGAACAAGTCTTTTACATCAGGTTTTTTCCCTTCTGCCCTCTGTTTAGTTCAAGAATGTTCGTGTGTGAATTTGAGAGTGGCTGCTTGCTTTTGGGAAGTGACTTTCTTCATGACTTTCACAACTCTTTAACGGTTAAACTTTTAAGACACAGTTAACTTCTCTTATTTATCTTAGCTTTATAACTACAATTTCTTTTATTCAGACTTTATAGGCTTTTCTAATGTTTAAAACAATTATTCTTTTCTGCTCCCTTTGCCGTTCTCCTCCTGTGCTCTGCCTGTCTGTGTGAGCGTGCGTCTGGGTGAGTGTGTGTGTGTGTGTGTGTTTGTGTGAGTCTGAGTGGTGCGCTCCTGCAGAACTCTGTGCTCACAGTCTGAACAGACGAGATTACTGAGGTTGCATAATAGACAAGTCCGGACAAGTCCTAGACAAGACCAGACATGTTTCTACCTCGACAACTGTTATTAATATATTTTTGCACTACTTTCCATAAGCTTTCCTGTACTGATTAATTTTTGTTGGTTTTGAATCCATAATAAACTCACTCTTCTTGACAGTAGGTATGGGTATGTTTATATATAGAAATCTACTGCAAGGTCATGAATATTATCAGTCTTTATGCTTGTATGTTTCGTTGCTGTGTTCTGTCATGTGCTTTGCAGGATTGTGGACGGAGGTTTGGTGTGTTTGCCTTGTGCTCTTTTTGTGGATAATTGTTGTACTGTTGTCTCACTTTCTCTTTTCTTTCTTTCTCTCTATTAAAAAAAAACAAAAAAAACATAAAAAAAAATAAAAAAAACATATTGGAGTGAGAGGATGGCTATAAGGTGTGAAGGGAGGCCATCTATAAATGGAAAAAAAATAAAAATCATGGGAAATCCGATTACACGCGGACGCACCATCTGTGACGTAGTATGAGGCAGAGGGCTCTGGTCTCTTTAATAGCGGACAATTTAAAACACGACAAATTTAGCAATCTATGTGAAGATTTGAGCTATTTGTCTTCATTTTGGGAAGCAGAAAATAGTTTGGATGATGAAACAAGAAACAACAGGATCTAATTTAGGTCTGATGCTGTATCAGACTTACCTTCATGTCATGCTTCATCATCAGACTGTTCAGAAGATGACTGAGCCTGCCCATAACAGTCACCAGCCAGACTGTCATGTCCAAGGTCACACTGTCATCCTACAGTCAGTCGATTTTCTGTAGTCATCCGTTATCAGTTGAAGTCGCTTCTGTACATCTGCACGAGTTCTCCGTCTTATGGTGGAGTTGGTGACGGGTGTAGTCTTTCTATTCATCTAAAAGAAAAAGTTCAGAAACAAGAAGTGAGTTGTGGAAAGGGGAACATTATTTTGTTCATATTATTACAGATTACATTACATTACATTATTATGTAATAGTGTTACACACATACCCTGATGCATGCTCAATAATCCAGGTAGAAAAATCTAAAAAAGCTAAGTCTGGTCCTCTGGACATTAAAAAAAAAAGAAAAGAAACTGTCCAGATGACCTGACTGAGAATTATTGGCTTTGGTACCTGGATTATTGAGCATGAACTTTCTTGCCATAAAATGTGTCAATATTAATAGTTTTATCTTTAAACATCTTTAAAATTTACAGTATTGAAATTCATAGTTAATTAAATAAAACTTTTGGGTGTTGTTATTGATGAGAAGCTGACATGGAAATCTCATGTAAATCACTTAAGAATAAAAACAAAAGCAATTGCATTACTGTATAAAGTAAAATAGTTTTTGAATGACAAAGTTTTGTATATACAATCCCATGTATTGTATAATGTAATGATTGTTCCATATTTAATCTATTGTATTGAAGTTTGGGGAAAAGCATGCAAAACTATTACAAACCCTGTTTTTATTTTACAAAAAAAAGAGCTATAAGAATTATTAAGAAGTGCTATGGTCATCCAACAAATATATTATTTAATTAATTGAAATTATTAAAAGTGTATGATTTTGTTGAACATAGTATTTTACAAGTCATGTATAAAACTCATAAAACTATTACCCCCAAATATTCAATTAAAATTTGTTGAAAAAAAAAAGAGTAAATATAACCTGAAGGGAATGTGTAAATGTTACCTTCATTCAGAACTACAGTAGTCTGAAGGAGCCGTGTTGTAAATCAGGAAACAGGACTGTGAAGTTTACTTGATATCACCATAAGCATTTCTAAAACTATTTATATGTTTTAAAAGATGATTAAATTAAAGTTGTTGGGAATGTATAATGCAGGTGAAGGATACCTGTTTTTGTTTGTTTGTTTTTTCAGTTTGGAGATTGTTCAAGTGAAGGTTGTTGTTTGTTTGTTGTTTATTTTAATAAGGGGCAGATATTATAAGACTATTTTCTTCTTTCTGCAACTTTTCTTTCAGTGTTTTTTTTCCTTTCTGATGAATTTGTTTTATTTTGAATAAATGAATTAACAAAACATGCAGCGCTGGAGCTGTTTGTTTCAGGGACACGTTGAATCAAACTTTATTTATTGTGCTTCATCTTCTGACTCTCATCATGTTCTATCGAGTGGAAACTTCAAATTAAACAAGTTGGATGTTCTCACGCTAGTTAGAACGACTCTGTGTCATGTTTTGAAGCATAAAGAAACCGAGTAGGACCTCGCTGCAGCAGAAACCTGCCTGAAGCAGCTACAAAACCAGTAATGTTGCAAAAATACGTATTTCAAGTAAACTAGTATTTCAGCCTGGCTGTATTGTTCTGCTGGCTGGTCAGCGCATGTTAACAGACATGCGACGCAAACGCGTGGATGCGGGGCCTTGTCTCTTTTGAAAAGACATCCAGCAGCAGGTTTTGTTCATTCAAGTGAACAGAGCTAACAGCTAGCAAATAAACAAACAGAACCGATTACCTTCAACTTCCAACTGAATGTCCAGTCGTCGTCCAGTGTCAGACCAGTCGACGTCTAAGTTTTACGAGCGCTAAGTCCGACACAACAACAGCTTCTTGTCCAACAGTTGGAAAGGAAATGGCTACATTTGAACGAAGGGCGCGAAGCAAGAGGCGTTGATTGGTTGAATATGATCACATGCTACTTCCCCAATAAACAAGAGTGGCGTTGATTGGTTCACATGCAACCTGACAAGCAAGAGTGGCGTTGATTGGTTGAGACGTACATGATCACGTTTTAACCCCAATCCAATCATAACGCATGAAGATCACAAACAGAAAAATGGCAGAAAGCAGCAACTTCTGTTTCACGCCTGGAGTAACGCAGAATAAAATTGAATAATGATAGTAATAATGATGATAATAATAATACCCTGATGCATGCTCAATAATAATAATAACAATATACTATATATATATATATATATATATATATATATATATATATATATATATGTTCCAAAAAACTGACAAAACGTTTAAAACAGAAGTACTAAAAATAAACCAGTGTGAAAATACTTTGTATAAAATTACCTTGGCCAAAAGTTTAAACAGAAGTATATAGTATACTTAAGAGTTTTAGTTTATTTTTAGTATAAGTCAAGTATTGTATAAAATAAACTTGGCTAAGTATACTTTTGATAAGTACCTAAAAAGTAAACTTGAAAGTATATTCTTATTTTTTTAGTTTAAAATTAGTATACTTTAAGGATACTTGCATATACTACTTTTTGGGCCGCCTAGAGGGCGGGACATGGAGCGTGTTTATGCTGGCCTTTGTCACTAGCTCCACCTGGAGAGCGTATCCGCCTACGGCGCGGAGCACGGATCCGTGTGGGGTCATGTTCCCAGAGCACAAGAGCACTTAAGGCTCACAGATCCGTGCCGGGTCCGTTATCCTGACAGTGTGGGGGGTCGGTTATTTGGCATGCTGGGCGGATCTGCTCCGGATCTGCTCCGGACGCGCAAACCAGATTGGGTAGCACGGTGGCACAACTGGTAGAGCTGCTGCCTCTCAGCGAGAAGGTTGCCGGTTCAAATCCCGGTCCGGGGCCTTTCTGGGTGGAGTTTGCATGTTCTCCCCGTGCATGCGTGGGTTTCCTCCGGGTACTCCGGTTTCCTCCCACAGACCAAAAAACATGCTTGTTAGGCTGATTGGTGACTCTAAATTGACCCTAGGTGTGAGTGTGAGAGTGGATGGTTGTTTGGTGTGAGTGAGACAGGTCCCTCTTGTAAATGAGTCCCCGTGACTCAACGAGGCTAGCCTGTATAAATAAAGGTTGAATGAATGAATGAAAAATCCGCGGCGCTGATCTTAACAGGTAAGAATGCGGATCCGCGACGGAGTCCACTGCTATGAGGGCAGACATGCGCCGTATTTGGTGTTCAACATGGTGTCAAGGAAAAAAGCGAAGACGAAACCATTAGCATTGCTAACGCTATGTTGCTATGCTAATTCAACCCCTGAACTCTGGATGGGGAGTGACCTTCTCGGGGGAGTGGCTCCACTTATATACTCAGGCAGCAGAGCATGTGACGACAGAGTGAGAAAACACGTCACAGTGAGAATCGTAGACCAATAAGAAAATTAAGGTGCAATTCCTCTGTTCAACACATAGGCTTACCGTAAACATGTTTTTAGACCAAATATTGCAGATTTAAACAAATACGCACAAAAACATGAAAATTAACACAGACATAGTGCTATACAACATTTTACACACATTCTATGGAGTTTATCAGATAAAAAAAGTTAATTTTTAGGTGAGTTACGCTTTAAAGAATAGAATTTTATAGATGTAAGGTAGTGTTGCTATACACTCATGTACAGTAGGTGGCGGTATGCACCTTTATGTTGCTTGCGATCCGCCATGATAGAGAAGAAGAAGAAGAAGAAGAAGAAGAAGAAGAAGAAGAAGAAGAAGAAGAAGAAGAAGAAGAAGAAGAAGAAGAAGAAGAAGAAGAAGAAGAAGAAGATTTTTAACAAAACTATTCACACAGTATTAAAAACATGATCAGGACAAGCTTAAAATTAGTTGTTTACATTAAAAGCTCGTTGTAGTTTAGTTCTTTCTGATCAGAAATGGTACATAAGATGTTTTTGAACCCCCACAGTTTCATAAACATTTTTAAATCCCCAGTGTCTCTGTGGAAGTGAAACTCCAAGGCCAGCCTGGCCTTGACGTTGCACCTCCACAGAGACACAGCATCAAGGTGAGGTCCATCCTGCAGTCTGTCCCTGCGAGACAAATAAATTGCCATCTTTGCCTCAGCGATTAAAAAATTTAAAAGTTGGGACTTGTCTTTAGTAGCTCTGCTGTAAAATACACCATTAATGAAAACTGAATGGGTAAAAAGTGTGTCAAAAAGGTTAAAAATCTGTATTAAGAGATTAAAAAAAACTGTTAGTCGTGCACAATCTATAAAAACGTGAAAAACATTCTCTGATAAACTGCAAAAAGGACACTCGTTTAAAACTCCAGGACTGATGATAGATAAAAAAGAGTTCGTTGCAATGGCGCCATGAAGGACCCTCCATTGAAGGTCACCAGTCCGTTTTTTTATCGGAAGTTTATAGAGTGTTCTCCACTGGGGCTTCTGTTCTCCGAACTTGTTGTCCCAGACACTGACAGCCCTGTTGTGCAGAGTCCTCTTGTTCAGCACCTTGACACAGGTCCGGTACAGGACTTTTGAACCTGATCCGCACAAGTCCACCTTTGGGCCTGTGGTACGAAGCAGGGGACCGCTGCTGTCCCCGAGGTCAGGATCCAGGTGGGTCTCCGGAAACGGGTCTGTTGGATCAGGCGGACGACCCTCTGTGGACCACAGCTGCAGGAGACACCTCTCACCAGCTGTCAACCTCTCCTTCAACAAGTCTATGAAGCGCTGCACCAGTCTGGCAGACCGGACTCCGAGCAACGAGGCCACCTCTTGGACGCTGGAGAAATCTGGTCCAGCCGTCTCCACCAGCCGCCTCAGGGTCACCGTCCCAGACCTGCAAAGCGCCGTCGACAGCCCCGGCATGGTGCTGTCAGAGACATCCAATCTCGCTCCACAGACTAAAGGTTCTTCTAAAAGCCAATGCAGAGAATTATTCGTGTTTGTTCTGTTGAGTTTAAAAAAGGAGCACAGTTTAAAAACACTCTGATAAAACTGGGGTAACCCCTTTAACTGTAAACAGCCGACATTGGTCAGAAACAGAGCAGCATCCAGCCCCAACCCGCTCACGCACCTGAGGATGCAGCTGGCCACGTCTCTCCACACTGTGTCAGCAGGTCCTGCCAGGTATTTTTGGAGGAACTGCATTCTAAAAGCGGCCGTTCTGCTGGCCAGGTGGACAAGGCCTTGTCCCCCCTCCTCTCTTGGTAAAAACAAAACCGACTGTGGCACCCAATGTCGACCGTTCCAGAAGAACTCCACCATCTCAGACTGCAGTTTTACCAGCAGGTCTGGAGGTGGATCTAGAACGGCTAGTTTGTGCCACAGCTGTGATGCGACCAGGTTGTTTAAAACTAGCACTCTGCCTCTGTAGGACATCTGGGAGTGCAGCCATTTCCATTTTTTTATTTTTTGTCTAAACTTTTCTTCGACATTTTCCCAGTTTTTCTTTATCATATTCTTTTCCCCTAGGTAAATACCGAGGTATTTGAAACCGTCTCTCATCCACAGGAGGCTTTGAGGGAGAACTGGGAGCCCTTCAGGCCACTCACCCACGGCGAAGGCTGTGCTCTTTCCCCAGTTCACCCTCGCAGCAGACAGAATGGAAAAACTCTCGGTAACCTTCCTTAAAATGTCTACATCCTGTTGGTTTTTTATAAAAACAACAACATCGTCAGCATATGCGGATAAAACTATGTTGTTGTCAGAACCGGGTAAAGTAAAACCATGGACGCTTAATCGGATCTTTTGGAGGAGGGGTTCAAGGGAGAGTGCGTAGAGCATCCCTGAGAGTGCGCAGCCCTGCCGAACACCTCTACACACTCTAAAAGGAGCACACAGGCTACCATTAATCTTCAGCACACTCTCAACATCACTGTACAGCACCTTGATCTTGGCTACAAAACCAGCGCTGAACCCGAACTTTCTCATGGTTTCCCAGAGGAGGTCGTGTTCAACACGGTCAAAAGCCTTTTCTTGGTCAAGTGAGACCAAGGCTGTGTTCAGACCTAATGAACTGGAGACTTCCAAAACGTCTCGAATCAGGTAGATGTTATCTACCATGGACCTACTGGGGACGCAACAAGTCTGGTCCCGATGGATGACCTGCTCCATAGCATCTCTCATCCTAGTAGCTAGGACCTTGGAGAGGATTTTGTAGTCGGTGCAGAGTAGGGACACCGGGCGCCAGTTCTTCATCTCCTGCAGGTTCCCTTTTTTTGGCAGGAGAGTAATGACTGCCCTGCGGCATGACAGTGGGAGTGAGCCAGTGTTCAGACTGTCGTTGAAGACACCCAGCAGATCTTCTGCTAAAATGTCCCAGTAGGCTTTATAAAATTCCACAGTGAGTCCATCTATGCCGGGTGCCTTCTGGCCTTGCATGCTCTGGAGGGCTGTGTGGAGCTCAAGAAGCCCCAGGGGGCGCTCCAGTTGGGCGTTGGTCTCCTTAGAGACCTGGGGTAGTCCACTGCAGAACTCCCCGAACAGTTCATCATCTCTCTCGTATTCGCTTTGGTATAACGAGGAGTAGAACTCCACAGCCCTCCTCCTGATCTGTCCTGGCTCACTCAGCTGCTGCCCGGTGTCTGACAACAGAGAGTGGATGACTTTGTTCTGCCCGTTTTTCCTCTCCAAGCTAAAGAAGAAGCTAGAGGGAGCATCCATTTCTGTGATGTTTTGCATCCGGGATCTGACCAATACGCCCTGTACCTTCGCGTCCAGTAGGTTGGTTAAAACTAACCTTTTTGCTTTGAGAGCTTCAAAGTGCTCTCGGTTTCCTGTGGAGTCACTGAGTCGTTCTAGCTCCACTATATCAATCTCCAGATCTTTGATAGATCTGGTGATGTTGCGAGTGACGTTGACAGTGTGCTGCTGACACAGCAGTTTTATTTCAACTTTACAGTTGTCCCACCATTGCTGCAAACACGTAAAATCACCCTTCCTCTGTCTAAAAACCTCCATAAAATAACTCAGAATCTCCTTAAAACTACGGTCATGAGTTAAGACTGAATTAAAATGCCAGTAGGCGCTCTTAGGTAAAATGTTTCTGATAAAAACATTACCTAAAATCAGCGAATGGTCTGTAAAAGCTACTGGTAAAATCTGACAAGCTTTAAAAACATTAAAATGATGTTTAAAACAATAGAAGCGGTCGAGACGAGCTAAAGAAATGCCATTTTCTTTAAGGTGGGACCACGTGTACTGCCTGGAGTCTGCATGCATCCTCCTCCATACGTCCACCAGGCCATGAGACGTGATCAGCTGTCTCAGGACACGCTGGGCTGCCGGGTGGGGCTCTGCGTGATTGCGGTCTAAGAATTCATTTTCAGTGCAATTGAAATCCCCTCCTAAAAAAACATAATCTGAGGACCCACAATCTCCCAACCTTTCCCCAATTTTTTCCAAAAAACACTTTTTCTCTGCATTGGCAGTGGGAGCATAAATATTTATAAAAATTACAGTAAAATGTTCAAAAACAGCTTTGACTAAAAGACATCTCCCTTGAATAATGTGCTGCACTTCTGTGTGGCTGGGAGTGAAAGTGTTGGAGAAAAGGAGTCCTACTCCTGCACTCCTGGAGGTGCCATGACTAAAAATGGCTTCCCCTTTCCACTCTTTGTGCCACTCTGTCTCAATGGACACATCACTATGAGTTTCTTGTAAAAACAAAACGTCAATTTTTTTATAGTTCATGGTTTGATAAACCAGCGCACGCTTCACAGCCTCTCTGGCACCGTTGAGGTTTAAGGATGCCATTTTGAAAGAATCCATGATGATAAAGAGGTTAGAAAACGTGTAAAAAATGACTATAAAAAATGGGAAAGTGCAAGTGTTCATAGTTTATTCAGAGCTGTTTTCTAACTTTAGTCATTATTTTCTTTAATCTAAAAATTTCTCGGTCTGTAAAACCTGACACTTCTTTGTGTTTTATATGATGCTTTGCTGAGGAGTAAAACATATCTAGGTTTGGAAAATAACTTTCCACATTAACTCCTTTCTGCTTTTTTGTTTGGCTAAGGAAAGTCAGAAATAATTCTGCAGGGTAACGGGGTTCACTGTTTTCCTGTAATGTAGAGACTTCACTCAAATCAGAGCAGCAGCTCTCACTGTCACTGTCTACTTTCTCTTTCATCTCTTCAGACACTTTGTCTGTTTGTTTGCTAGCTTTTGTAGCATTTTCAACAATGTTCTCTTTGCTACTTTTCTTTATCTCCAGCCCCATCTCCTCTACACCCGCTCCTGCTTCACTCTCTCTAGAAGAAGAAGAAGAAGAAGAAGAAGAAGAAGAAGAAGAAGAAGAAGAAGAAGAAGATTTTGATTTTTCACAAAACTTTATTTACACAATAATAAAATTAACACAACAGTGTTAAAAATATGATCAGGACATCAGCAAGCTTAAAATAAAATAAAATATTTACATGAGGAGCTTGTTGTATTGTATTTCTCCCTGATCAGAAATGGTGCATAAAACCTTCTTAAATCCCCACAGTTTCACGAAACTCTCCATGTGTCCAGTGTCTCTGTGGAAGCAAAACTCCAGCGCCAGTCTGGCCTTGATGTTGCACTTCCACAGAGCCACGGCATCAAGTTGAGGTCCAGCCTGCAGTCTGTCCCTGCGAGACAAATAAACAGCCATTTTTGCTTCGGCTACCAGAAAGTTTAAAGTTTGGGATTTAAACTTTGTGGCTTTGCTGTAACGTACTCCATTAATGAAAACTGATTTGGTGAAAACGGTGTCAAAGAGGCTAAAGATCGTTGTCATTAGATTAAACAGATCAATCAGTCTAGCACAATCTGTAAAAACATGAAAAACACTCTCAGACAGACTGCAAAAAGGACACTCGTTTAAAACCTCAGGATTGATGACAGACAAAAATGAGTTTGTTGCAATGGCACCGTGAAGGATCCTCCATTGAAGATCGCCAGTCCGTTTCTTTATTGGAGGTTTGTAAAGAGTCCTCCACTGGGGCCTCTGATTTCCAAGTTTGTTGTCCCACACGCTGACAGCTCTGTTTTGCAGAGTTCTCTTGTTCAGGATCTTAACATAAGTCTTGTAAAGTACTTTTTGACCAGTTCTGCACAAGTTCATCTTTGGGTCTATATTGTTTAGCAGAGGACCACTGTCTTTTGCAAAGTTAGGATCCAGGTTAATGTCTGGGAAAGGGTCCATTGGGTCAGGTGGGCGATTCCCTGTGAACCACTGTTGTAGCAGACATTTCTCTCCAGCTGTCATCTTCTCCTTCACCAAGTTCAGGAAGCGTTGCACCAGTCTGACTGACCGGAAACCAAGCAACGAAGCCACCTCTCCGGCGTTGGAGAAACCTGGTCCGGCCGTCTCCACCAAGCGCCTCAGGGTCACCATCCTAGAAACGCACAGTGCCTTTGACAGTCCTGGCACCGTGCTATCACAAACGTCCATTCTCGCTTCACATACTAGTGGTTCCTCTAAGAGCCAATGCAGAGAATTATACACTTTCAATCTGTTTGGTTTAAAAAAGGAAAACACTTTGAAAACACTCTGATAAAACAGGGGCACTTCTTTTATCTTTAAAAGGCTAACATTAGTTAGAAACAGAGCAGCATCTAGCCCCAGCCCGTTCACATGTCTGAGGATGCAGCTGGCCACGTCTCTCCACACAGTGTCAGGAGATCCTGCCAGGTACTTCTGGAGGAACTGCATCCGAAACGTGGCTGTTCTGCTGGCCAGGTGGACAAGGCCCTGTCCCCCTTCTTCTCTTGGTAAGAACAGGACTGACTGTGGCACCCAATGTCGGCCGTCCCAAAAGAAATCGACCATCTCAGATTGTATTTTTACCAACAGGTCTGGAGGTGGGTCTAGAACAGAAAGTTTGTGCCACAGTTGTGATGCAACCAAGTTGTTTAACACCAGTACTCTGCCTCTGTAGGACATTTTTGAGTGTATCCATTTCCATTTTTCCAATTTATTCTTGACTTTTTGCACCACATTGTCCCAGTTTTTCTGTACTGAAGTCTTATTCCCTAAATGGACACCGAGATATTCAAGGCCATCTCTCTTCCACGGGAGGTTTTGAGGCAGAACTGGGAGCCCTTCAGGCCACTCGCCCATGGCGAGGGCTGTGCTCTTTCCCCAGTTTACCCTTGCAGCAGACATGGTTGAAAAACTCTCTGTGATTTCACTTAGTGTGTCGACATCTTGTTGATTTTTTACAAAGACAACAACGTCGTCAGCGTACGCGGATAAAACTATGCTACTGTTGAAACCAGGTAAAACAAAACCATGAACCCTCGAACGGATTTTCTGAAGGAGGGGTTCCAGGGAGAGTGCATAGAGCATTCCCGAGAGCGCACAGCCCTGGCGAACACCTCTACACACTCTAAAAGGAGCACACAGGCTACCGTTGAACTTCAGCACACCCTCAACGTTACTGTACAACACCTTGATCTTGGCTATGAAACCAGCGCTGAACCCAAACCTCTCCATGGTTTCCCAGAGGAAGCTGTGCTCAACGTGGTCAAAAGCCTTTTCTTGGTCAAGTGAGACCAACGCTGTGTTCAGACCTAATGAACTGGAGACTTCCAAAACATCTCGAATCAGGTGGATATTATCTACCATGGACCTGCTGGGGACGCAATAAGTCTGGTCTCGGTGGATGACCTGTTCCATTGCTTCTCTCATCCTGGTTGCCAGGGCCTTGGAGAGGATTTTGTAGTCGGTGCAGAGGAGAGACACGGGGCGCCAACTCTTTAACTCTTGCAGATTCCCTTTTTTAGGCAGAAGAGTGATAACCGCTCTTCAGCACGACAGCGGTAGTGAGCCAATGATCAGGCTTTCAGTGAAAACATCCAGCAGGTCCCTTGCCAGGATGTCCCAATAGGCCTTGTAGAACTCCACCGTGAGCCCGTCAATGCCGGGAGCTTTCTGGCCTTGCATGCTTTGGAGGGCTGTGCTGAGCTCCTGAAGCCCTAGGGGGCGCTCCAGGTCAGTGTTGGTCTCCTCAGAGACCTGGGGTAGTCCACTGCAGAACTCCCTGAACAGCTTGCCGTTCCTCTCATATTCACTTTTGAATACTCACCTCATCACCAGACGAGGAGCACCTCAAAGTGACCGCAGCAGAAGTGAGAGGCAGTCTCAGAAGGATCAACCCTCATAAAGCTACGGGTCCAGACAACATCCCAGGGAAAGTTCTGAAGGAATGTGCGGACCAGCTCTGTGAGGTGCTGGCTGACATCTTCACCACCTCACTTGCACTGGAGTCAGTTCCCACCTGCCTGAAGACCGCCACCATCATCCCAGTCCCAAAAAGCTCCACAGTGACTGGTCTGAATGACTACAGACCGGTGGCTCTCACCCCGATAGTCGCTAAATGTTTTGAGAAACTGGTCATGTCCCACATCAAGACAGCCGTCAACATCAACGAGGACCCTCATCAATATGCATACCGTGAGAACCGATCAACAGAGGACGCCATCTCCTCCGTGGTCCACACTGCTCTCACCCACCTGGATCAGAAGGACTCATACGTGCGTCTGCTCTTTGTGGACTTCACATCTGCCTTCAACACCATGATCCCCCAAACTCTGATAGACAAACTATCCACACTTGGACTAAGCCCCTCTATTTGTAACTGGGTCTTAGACTTCTTAACAGACAGACCACAGTCCGTGAAGATCCACAACTTCTCCTCCTCCACCATCACCCTCAGCACTGGCTCTCCTCAGGGATGTGTGCTGAGCCCTCTTCTGTTCACTCTGCTCACATATGATTGTACAGCCACACATCCAGGCTGTCATATTGTTAAGTTTGCAGATGATACAGCTGTGGTGGGATGCATCACAGATAATGATGAATCCAGCTACAGACAGGAGGTGGAACATCTGGAGAGCTGGTGCAAAGAGAACAACCTTCACATGAATGTGAAGAAGACGAAGGAGATGATTGTGGACTTCAGAAGGAACAAACACACCCACACCCCACTGTATATAGGTGGATCTGCGGTGGAGGTGGTCTCCAGCTACAAGTACCTGGGTGTACACTTGAATGATAACCTCAGCTGGAGCAATAACACCACCAGCCTGATCAAGAAAGGTCATCAGAGACTCTACTTCCTCAGACGGCTGAGACGAGCCGGTCTGAGAAGCCCAGTCCTCACCTCGTTCTACAGGTGTGCAGTGGAGAGCGTCCTGTGCTCCAGCATCAACGTGTGGCATGGAGGCTGCACAGTTGCAGAGAGAAAAGCTCTACAGAGAGTGGTGAAGGCTGCACAGAAGTCTGTGGGAGTCAGTCTCCCCACCATCACAGACATTTACACCTCCAGATGCAGAAAAAGAGCCACCTGCATCATGAAAGACCTCACTCACCCAGCACACTCACTCTTTGCACCACTCCCCTCGGGACGGAGGTTGAGGAGCATCAAATGTAGAACCACTAGACTGAGGAACAGCTTCTACCCTGAGGCTGTCAGACTCATGAATAAATAAATAATAAGAATAAACACTGCAAAATGTCACATCATACTGATACTGATCTGTTTCTTGTTGCTGCGTTCATCTGTGACCATCTGCTCATGTTCGTGCTGCTGTTTATAATGATGTTTTTCTACTACATTAGGGCTTAGTGTATTACTAGCTGATGTGATGTCTCTCTTAGTTAATCCTAGATGTTATTATTGTTTTTCTCTTGCATTTGTTGTTGGATGTAACTGGGACCCTGTGTACATAATCTCGTTTTCAACACATGTACTACATGCGGTGCAAATGACAATAAATTCTCTCTGACTCTGACTCTGACTCTGAATAACGAGGAGTAAAATTCCACAGCCCTCCTCCTGATCTGGTTTGGCTCGCTCAGCTGCTGCCCAGTTTCCGACAAGAGAGAGTGGATCAGTTTTCTTTGCCCGTGTTTCCTCTCCAGGTTGAAAAAGAAGCTGGAAGGAGCATCCATCTCTGTGATGTTCTGCATCCGGGACCTGACTAACACGCCTTGGACCTTAGCATCCAGTAGGTTTGTCAGAACTGATTTTTTAGATTTGAGGGCTTCAATGTGCTCTCGATTTCCTGTGGTTTCACAAAGGTGTTCTAGTTCCACTATATCAATCTCTAGATCTTTGATAGATCTGGTGAAGTTGCGAGTAACGTTGAGAGAGTGTTGTTGACACAGCTGTTTTATTTGAACTTTTCCGTGGTCCCACCACTGTTGCAGACATGTGAAATCACCCTTTCTCTGTCTAAACACATTCATAAAGCAGCTCAGAGTCTCTTTGAAATTACGGTCATGAGTTAAAACTGAGTTAAAATGCCAGTATGCGCTCTTTGGTAAAATGTTTCTGATAAAAACACTACTTGGGCAGCACGGTGGCACAACTGGTAGAGCTGCTGCCTCTCAGCGAGAAGGTTGCCGGTTCAAATCCCGGTCCGGGGCCTTTCTGGGTGGAGTTTGCATGTTCTCCCCGTGCATGCGTGGGTTTCCTCCGGGTACTCCGGTTTCCTCCCACAGACCAAAAAACATGCTTGTTAGGCTGATTGGTGACTCTAAATTGACCCTAGGTGTGAGTGTGAGAGTGGATGGTTGTTTGGTGTGAGTGAGACAGGTCCCTCTTGTAAATGAGTCCCCGTGACTCAACGAGGCTAGCCTGTATAAATAAAGGTTGAATGAATGAAAAAAAACTTAAAACCAGCGCGTGATCTGTAAAGGCAACTGGTGAAATCTGACAAGTTTTAACCACGTTAAAATGATGTTTAAAACAATAAAAGCGGTCGAGGCGAGCTAAAGAAATGCGATTCTCTTTACAGTGGGACCACGTGTACTGTCTGGAGCCTGCGTGCATCCTCCTCCATACATCCACCAGGCCATGAGACGAGACCAGCTGCCATAGAGCACGTTGGGCTCCTGGATGCGGCTCTGCGTGATTTCCGTCTAAAGACTCATCTTCAGTACAATTGAAATCCCCACTTAAGAAAACAAAATCCTCAGACCCACAATCTCCCAACCTTTCCCCAATTTTTTCAAAAAAATCTCTTTTCTCTGCATTGGTATTGGGAACGTAAATATTAATAAAGACAACATTAAAATGATCAAAACCAGCTTTGACTAAAAGACACCTTCCCTGAACAACGTGTTGCACTTCTATGTGGCTGGGAGTGAACGCTTTTGATAAAAGGATTCCCACTCCTGCACTCTGGGAGGTGCCGTGACTAAAAATGGCCTCCCCTTTCCACTCTCTACGCCACTCTGTTTCATTAGCTGTATCGCTGTGTGTCTCTTGTAAAAATAGTACATCAATACTTTTATAGTTCATGGTTTGATAAACTAATCCACGCTTCACAGCTTCTCTTGCCCCGTTGATGTTTAAGGATGCCATTTTAAAAGTATTCATGGTGTGTGAGATGTTGAGAAGCGCGTAGAAAAAGACTATAAAAAATATTAAAGAGCAAGTGTTTATCATTTTGTTCAGAAAAGTTTTCTGACTTTGGTCATTGTCTTTTTCAGCCTAAAGATTTCTGTGTCTTCAAAGATTAATTGTTCTTTATTGTGTCTAATGTGGTGTCTGGCTGAGAAATAAAAATCTCTCAAATCAGAAAAATAATTTTCCACATTAACATTACTCAGCCCTTTGGTGTCTTGAAGGAAGGACTGTATAGATTTAGCAGTGTACTTGGGTTCACTGCTTTCATCGTGTGAGATTTCACTAAGATCAGAGCTGTTGTCTGCTCCTTTCAGCTGTGCAGACATGTCTCTGGTTCTCTTGCTTCTTTTTCTAATAGTTTTAACGTCTGTACTTTGTTTTATTTTTTTCTTGGCTGCAGCTCCCAGTTCTGTCATTTGTAACGGGGGTGGGGGTGGGCGTGGGGGCCCTTGGTTGATCTCCTCTGCAGCCGCTCTTGTCACTGTGTCTGTAAACGAGCCTGCATGTTTCTCTGCATTTTTCTCCTCTGTCTCCTCCCTTCTCCCCCTCTGATCAGCGTCTACTCCTCCCCTCCCCTTTTGATCAACTTCTCCTCCTCCCTTCCTCCCCTCATCTGCACCCCCCTCTCTCCTCTTCCCTTGAGCAGTACACAACTCTCCGCCCATGACACATTCTGTCGCTTCTCCTCTCTCATTCACCTCCTGAAAACCTCTCTCGTTCACAGCAGCAACACTGACAGTGTCCCCCTCTCTAGAACGCACCTCAAAGCTGTCTCCACTTTTCACACACACACTTGTGCTTATTTTATCATCCACAGCTGACTCTTCAACAATATCATCTGAACGGTTCTCATTAACAGAGGTGTCTCCCGCAGCTTCGGACACCTCCCTCGCCTCCCCCGCTTCCCCCTGACCGGACACACCTCCCCCCTGTTCTGTATCTGTGGGGTCCACAGCTGACTCTTCAACATCATCTGAACGGTTCTCATTAACGGAAGTTTCCCCCGCAGCTTCGGACACCTCCCCCGCCTCCCCCTGACTAAACACACCTCCCCCCTGTTCTGTACCTGCGGGCTGCTGCGCGGCACCCTGTGGTGCTGGCTCAGTGTTGGGGCACATTTTTCTGATGTGTCCCTCCTGCTTGCATCTAAAACACTTCATGGAAGAAGATGCGTATAAGACGTAGTCAAAGTTGTTGACTTTAACGAGGAAACGCAGATTCAACTCTTCTCCCGGCTTGTTCAAAACCATGCTCACTTGTCTCCTGTGGGACACGACGTGTTTGAGGAGTTGAGATTTACATCCTGACGACACTTTTTTCATCGAGGACACTATCTTCCCATGTCTGGACAGCTCATTAATCAGAAACTCATCACTGATAAACGGTGGGATGTTTGACAAAGTAATCTTCGTAATTGGTTGCATTAGTGGTGTTACATGAAACAACACATCATTTACTGAAATCCCAGATGTGACCAGCCGTTGAGCGTGCGCCACTGTATCAACAAACACAACCACTGCCTTGTTCATGCGGGCTGCAGACATAATGGACTCGTGCCCAATCTTATCTCCTATCGCTAAACAAACATCCTCCACGCTGCACTGAGAGCCAGCACCCACCTTAATGCCGTTTCTCCGTGTGAGAGCAGAAAAGCTCCTTGTGGCTCCTTCCACCATGGCGTCCACAGACGCCGGCCGACCTGCCGGCTACACCTCTGTGAAAACCAAACCTTAAAACCAACTAAACTAACTAAAACCACAGCAAAAATAAAAATAAAAAAAAATAAAGTAAAAATATAAACAGAACAACCATACAACTCCCAGTGCAAAAAAAATACAGGAAAAAATAGAGAAAAAATAGAGAAAAAAGCACTTTAAAACCCACTTCTGTCTTCTGCTCTTTCATGCACGTCCTCTCCCCACGGGGGAAGAAGAAGAAGAAGAAGAAGAAGGAAGTGACTTAAATATATACAGAGCACTAATGAGAACAACTAAAGATTATGGATGTACAGTATAGTGTACAATTCAGCAGCAAAAACAACATTAAAAACTCTTGACACATTACAATACAGGGCGTTAAGAATAAGGACCAATAAAATCCACTCCCACTAATGCTCTTTTAATAGAGACAGGAGAGACTCCACTAGAAATTAGGAGAATAAAGCTAGCACGTAATTATTGGAACAAACTAAAAGGCAGCGAAGGAGAAAATCCTGCAACAAAAATTATACAGAACTGTTGGGAGTACACCAAATATCAAAGGGCTGGGTTTGGATGGATGGGGAATAAATGGGCATCAATTTATGGTTTAGAAAACAAAATATTCTGCAAGATTAATTCAATAAGTGCTGTACCTCCATGGTTATTTCCAAATAATAAAATAGATATGAAAGTTATAGAAATGAAAAGAAAATGGAATTTGAATGAAATAGGGGTTAATACCAGTACTTACCTTAGACCAGGGGTCCCCAAACTTTTTCCTGTGAGGGCCACATAACTTTTCCCTTCGGGCCGGAGTCAGTTTGTAACAGGAAAAAGTGTGATGATTGCAGGAGTGCCTAAATGGAGTGCCACGACAGCGTTCTTGCATTTCTTGACAAACTCTCGATCAGTAAAAGGTTTACTGCTGCTTGCTATCAGTTGAGCAACCTGGAAGCTGGCCCAAATAGATGACTGGTTCAGCTGAGCTTGGTGTACAAATGTATTCTGCTGAGCTAACAGTCCACTTTTTAGCTTTGACAGTTTGTCTGCTCGCATTTGGCTTTGCAAACTATCATACTTGTCTTTGTGACGGAATTCATAGTTTCGCCGCAGATTGTATTCTTTGAATACCGCCACCGCCTCTTGACAGATGAGACAGACAGCCTTTTCTTTGCATTGAACAAAAAAATAATCATTTATCCACTGCAGCTTAAATGCCCTGCATTCTGAATCCGTTTTTCTCTTACCTAATCTTTTCGCCATTATTCCGTTCTGTCTTTGAGAGGGGCGGGTTTAGGATTTTTTTCTGGGGGTTGCCAGATAGGGGCACAGACCGCAGAAGGGTGGAACAGAATGTCACGTTTTAGATGTGTCAGCGTTTTTCCCCAAACGCTGACACAATCAATCAAATGTGGAACAATAGTTCAAAATAGTTCATAACTAAGGAACATTTTATTGCAAAAGTCCAACTTTATTATCAAACACAAATACACATAAGAAAAAAAATCTAAATATTCTCTGGTATTGTTCTGGGAGCCGGACCAAATGTGGATCCGGCCCCCGGGCAGTAGTTTGGGGACCACTGCCTTAGACAATCATATTTCAATTATTTACAAATTTACACAGATGGCTCTAAAAACACAAAAGGGTATGTAGGAAATGGGATTTACATTCCAGAATTTAAAACAACAATATCCAAACGCTTATCGGATCAACCGTCAGTATTCCCAGCAGTGATGGTAGCAATAATCATAAGCCTGCAGTGGGTGGAAGAGATTAGACCGGACAGAGTGGTTATTTGCACAGATTCAAAATCAGCTATAGAACGTTTACAGTCTAAAGGAGAATGCAGAAAGGATCTTATAATAGAAATATATAATAGTTAGTACAGTCTACACAGGGGAGGGATAGACATTCAGTTTTGTTGGGTACCAGCACATGTGGGGGTGAAGTCAGAGAGTCTTTATTGTCATTTGCACCGCATGTGGTACATGTGATGAAAACGAGATTATGTACACAGGGTCCCAGTTACATCCAACAACAAATGCAAGAGAAAAACAGTAATAACATCTAGGATTAACTAAGAAAAACATCTACTAGTAATACACTAAGCCCTAATGTAATAGAAAAACATCATTATAAATAATGTTCAAAAGGTTTTTTTATATAGACATTTTACAATAAAAGATTGTTTTGCACCGAAACTGAATTTCTCTCCTAATTTTTTTTATATACTGTACTGTACTGTAAATGATCATTTTGGATTAATTCACAATCACCATTTATTTAAAACGTGAATAATTTATTAAATTTTCACACCTTCTTAAACATTTCATACATGTCTCTGTCACATGGAGCAGGCAGAAGAGTGCTTCAGTGAAAATGCTGTAGTCATTGACTGGGTAAGCAGCCCCAAACTCCACCTCTGCCAGGCTTCTGTTTTCTTCATTATGAAATGGATCCACACCAAAGGTTGACTCTGTTCGCAGTGAAGATCTCAAAGGTGATGTGCATCAGTTGCACAGGGTAACAGGCTTTCTGCAATTTTGGCAGCTGATTGGGTATTCCTCGGCCTAGAAAAAAAGTGAAAAGAAATTCACCACAAGAAGGCATCTGACGATAGAACAACGTTTGTCTTATATTTAGGGGTGCTTGAACAATCAACATGAGAAAACAGCTAATTTAGTCTATTCTTAAACCTCTGGTGAGGACTAATTACCCAGTGGTAGGATAATGTATGTATACTGTACAGGATTCATGTGATAATTTTAAAGAACAACAGCATATGTTTTTCTTGTGTGCTGCTTCCAGAAAGCAGTACCTTTTTTAAATAAAACACAAACATTCAAGTCAAACTCAGTTTTCAGCATTGAAGAATAATGTGATCTCCAGTTTCTGTTTTAATTCAAATGTAGTTACCTCTTGGGTTGGCTACTGCCTCTAGTTCAAAAGTGTCAAAAGCCCCTCCACCAGTGAGGCAAAACACCTCTGTTGCCATCAGCTGTCAATAAAACAGAGTCTGCACGCACCTGAAAGAAAGAAAAAAAAAGTATCTAAATGGTAAATAATAAATTGATTTGTTATAAAACCGTGTGGTTTGCCCATAACACACTTATTTTTTAATTACTTAAAATGTAAAATTTCTGATGTCGTATTCCACGTGTTATTCCAAATTCCAAAACACTTTCTATACTGCTACATCTTGATGCCAATGATTCAAAACATAAACATAAGATTAAAAAACTAATCTGGGCTATTAATCTATGAGTAAACAGACCTCAGCGAGAAGCGTTAGCGTTAGCCTACGGTCAATTATTGTTAAACATACACGGAAGTTTATCAAATGTAATGATTTAATTACTTACTTGGAATATGAAATAAATCTTGTTGACGGTTAGATCATCAGCTCTCAATTAAATACGTTGAGTCCCTCTAAATAAGACCAACAACGTATCTATTTTACACTCAGATATTCCATTTCCGGTTCCGGTTTAAGGTCCCGTTCAGTAACATCAAAATAAAAGCTCGTCTTTGGTTTAACCGTTGCAGTTAAACAAACAAACAAAACAAAACGTACCCTTTTTTTTATTTTTGGCAATTCCGTTTTTCTAATTTCGTTTTAAAAACGAAATAACGCAAAAACCATTTAAAAACCGTTTTTGTAATTTCGTTTTAAAACTAAAAAACGGAATAACCAAAGCTTGTTTGGTTATTTGGTTTTTATTTTGAAACGGAATAACCAAAGAACGAACCATACACGGATTAGAGAGGGTCAGAAAGAACTCCATTGTGTGTTTGTGGATTTAGAAAAAGCATATGACAGGGTGCCAAGAGAGGAGGTGTGGTATTGCATGAGGAAATCTGGAGTGGCAGAAAAGTATGTTAGACTGGTACAGGACATGTATGAAGACAGCAGGACAGTGGTGAGATGTGCTGTAGGAGTGACAGATAGCTTCAAGGTGGAGGTGGGATTGCATCAAGGATCGGCTCTGAGCCCCTTCTTGTTTGCTCTGGTGATGGACCGACTAACAGATTAGGTCAGGCAGGAATCCCCATGGACTATGATGTTTGCAGATGACATTGTGATCTGTGGTGAGAACAGGGAACAAGTGGAAGAGAACTTGGAGAGGTGGAGGTATTCTTGAAAGAAGAGGAATGAAAGTCAGCCGTAGTAAGACAGAGTACATGTGTGTGAATGAGAGGGAGGCCAGTGGAACAGTGAGGCTACAAGGAGCAGAGGTCACAAAGGTGCAGGACTTCAAGTACTTGGGGTCCACTGTCCAGAAAATGGGAATGTGGTAAAGAGGTGAAAAAGAGAGTCCAGGCAGGATGGAGTGGATGGAGAAAAGTTTCAGGAGTGATTTGTGACAAAAATGTGTCAGCAAAGGTCAAAGGAAAAGTTTACAAGACAGTGGTGAGACCAGCTATGTTGTATAGTCTTGAGATAGTGTCATTGACAAAAACACAGGAGAAAGAACTGGAAGTAGCAGAAATGAAAATGCTGAGGTTCTCCTTAGGAGTGACAAGGATGATAAGATCAGGAATGAGATAATCAAAGACACAGCACATGTTGAACAACTGAGAGATAAAGTTAGGGAGGCCAGACTGAGATGGTTTGGCCATGTCCAGAGGAGGGACAGTGGGTATATTGGTAGAAGGATGTTAGAAATGCAGCTGCCAGGAAAAAGACAAAGAGGGAGGCCAAAGAGGAGATATATGGATGCAGTTAGAGAGGACATGAAGGTAGCTGGAGTGAGGACAGAGGTCCTATTATCCTACATTCATCTTTACACGATGGTATCTCAAAATTAATATTTTTAGATTTTACTGCCTGTTTTGCTAGAATGTCTGCGCCTTCATTGCCTTCCACTCCCACATGTGCTGGAACCCAAAGAAAATCTACAGATATCTGCCTTATATCAAGTTCATATAGAATGTAGTAAATCCTGTTGTCTTTACTTTTTGAGTTATTTGATTTGATGCTGTAATGGACCTACCCAGGGTCAAACTAAGGTTTTTGAACTGTCCAGTGATGACCTTTACTGACCTTTCAGTAAAGCAAGACATTTACTACAAAATCATTCATTTAGCTGTAATCTGATAAATATAGTCACCAAAAGAGACTATTTCTATCTTTGATTTTAGGCTGATGTGATCAAAAGAATAACTTTTGTCATTTTCATGATGTGTGCTTTTAAGCTGTGTTATTCTGTAAGAGTTAAACTGTGTTCACTGCTGTGTCAAAGTTGAAATCTCGGGTCACATAGACCAGACGGTTTTGTTTAGAAAGTCAGAAGACAGGTTAATCCGTTGTTTTTCATGAACAAGGCTCCAGCTGCTCTGTCTTTTCCTAAACATTTCTCTCTGCTGCTGGCTGTAACCTTGGGTCTGATAAGACAAATGAACTCCACGACTGGTCCTTCCTTAAGTACTAGTCCTAAGTTTTTGCTGAAACTTCAGAGTCGGCAAGAGTCTGCATGAGTTTCTGGGAGCTTCGAAAGAGATGTGAACTTTCCAAAGAGCTGAATGACCAACAGTCACGCGCTAAGGACTCGTCATCCAGCTGGGACTGATAACATGTTGTTATGGGTCCACTCCGAGCGTAAGCTCAAAAACTTTGTTATTCCTTCCTGGAATAAATTATCTTGAGCCAAGAAGCCACGACTGTCACGACTTCTGCCGACGAAAGCGAGTATCACCGACACCGACAAGGTAAACACGCGTGGAGTCCAGCTTGGACTTGCGGGACCGACGACTCGTCAGTCTAAAGTTGACCACAGCTCTTTACCAGAACCAAGGCGGACGTCTTAAGGTAAAGGAGCAGCTGTTTGCTTGCTGGAGGTGTGATGATATCTTAGCTGGACGCGTACGGAAGAGTGTCATCTGGTTTCATAAATGCAAGATAAACTTCCTCTCTTAACCTCCCAATTCTTCTTAAATCTTTCCTCCTATCTTTTTCCCTCAATTCTAAGCTGGAAACTATTTTAAGCTGAAGAGCCCACAGACTAAATATGTTAACATCCAATATTGAAGTCTGTTGTGTTAAATTTAAGTGTGCTGACGTATTAATTTGAAAGAAAGTGAAATCATGTCAATCAAGTGTAATGGTGTTAATTTAGTTGATTCATTTTAAATAAATGATAGTGTCTCTTTGACATATCAAGCTAAGTTAACGTGTCCATTGTCACTCTATAGCTCTGTTTATTTATCCATCATAAAGATCACAGAAACATTGGGTAAACTGAAAAAGAACAGAATCCGTGAATTTACTATTCAATCTGAATAAGTAAATTAATTAAGGTAAAGAGGTCAGTATTAATATTGACCTCCTCATTAACCCCTTACATCTGATGTTACATGTAATCAGAAGACAGGTTAATCCGTTGTTTTTTATGAACAAGGCTCCAGCTTCTCTGTCTGTGAACATACATGTTCTGTACATTCAGTTTAACTCTTACAGAATAACACAGCTTAAAAGCACACATCATGAAAATGACAAAGTTATTCTTTTGATCACATCAGCCTAAAATCAAAGATAGAAATAGTCTCTTTTGGTGACTATATTTATCAGATTACAGCTAAATGAATGATTTTGTAGTAAATGTCTTGCTTTACTGAAAGGTCAGTAAAGGTCATCACTGGACAGTTCAAAAACCTTAGTTTGACCCTGGGTAGGTCCATTACATCTCCCCCCTTTTGGAAGCCATCGCCAGTCCTTGGGGATGGGGTCCAACACGAAAGGAAACCTTGAACTGTCTTTGATCTTGAAGTAATCCAGCAAGTGGAAAAGAAAAATCAAAAATTATAATCCCATAAAGTTTTTGGAAATTCCATACTGTTCGGAGGTAATCCCATTGCGAAAGCTTTTAATCCTTTGGAAAACAAAGTCTGTTAACTCTTGGAAAACAAAGTCTGTGATCCTTGGAAAACAAAGTCTTATAATCCACAGCGGTAATTCCACAACGATTAGTTTTGTTGATTGATCAGCAACAATTGTTTTCATAATCAGCATGTAGAGGGGATCCCTCGATTGACGCAGAGGAGGCGACCCTTGGATGAAGGTTGAAGACCAAGCGTTGGAGCTGCAGGTCCCCACATCGAAGGTTGTTGGCTGGTTGGTTTCCAGTCAGTGCCACTCTGGTTCTATGTGTCATGCAATTATGTGGTTTTTTAAGGTGGGCTTATGATTGGGATTTTACATTAAGCCTTACCTATATGCACCTGGTATGTAAGCTATCATGGTTTAGATCAGCTACAATTACCAATTAAGGGGTGGATCAATTCTGTAAATTTAGATATAGGGATTTGTACCTATAAAATTTTGGAGGGCTTCTGTAACGAAGGCCTCTAATTCCAAACTATTCCTCCATTCATTACTTAGTTTAGGTTAAACTAAAATAAAAAAATGAAATATAGTTTGATCTAAATGTCTGTTGTCTTTTAGACGAACGACGTAGGATTTGGTATTCCTAATAAATTTTGAAGTCTATGGCGAGACTCATCAAAATGAATAGATAATCTAGAATAGAAACGATCGAATCGGTTCAATTTAGAAATTATGAGACCAGTGTAGTTTATTGTACCTTGAGTAGCTTTAAACTACATTGACTCTTCGACGATTGAGATTTAACAAAACGAACTGCATGTTGGCATAGTTAAATCCATATCATTCATTAACCAATGTTAATACAAAACCTTTTTGGCTGGGAGTGTTCAGAACCAAACAATATCTCAACTAATGACAACAGTAATGACTAAACAACAAGGAAACAACGTTTCACTGCTTCGACACACTCTTGTCGTCAGATTCCAAAGTGCAACACACAAGAAAACAGGTCTCAACTTTATGACCGAGGTCAAATTAAATCTCGTGGATTTAAACGGTTGTTAAGGTTAGTTTTTTGTTGTGGGTTTTAGGCTTAGCGTTTCTAAGTTCAAATTGGACAATGCGACTTATAGGGTGGGAAAGTACGGTAGTTTAAACCTGATTAGTTTATTTACTAACTTGTGTTTGGACGACCTTATTATCCCATGAAGTCGGTGTGTTTGTGAGATCTTTGTCTTTTGTGGAGTCATTGAACGCCTTGTAAGGTTTGATCTGATTTCGATGTACCCATTTAGCAATTGGCTCTTTGCGGCCTTTGCTGAT
The DNA here is from genome assembly GCA_038048925.1 of Garcialebias charrua. NCBI lineage: Eukaryota > Metazoa > Chordata > Actinopteri > Cyprinodontiformes > Rivulidae > Garcialebias > Garcialebias charrua. The sequence goes on along the minus strand of JBBPBX010003099.1, from coordinate 48,688 downwards.
TTTGATTTCGTAGACGACTGAGGACACTTTGTCTGTTATCAGATGAGGTCCAGTCCACCTGGGCATTAGTTTGCGGGCGAGAGTTCCGGTCTCGGACCCTCCTTTCCCGGTTGCTGGGGCGAACGTATAGTACCAGACTCTGTCTCCCACTTGGAGTTCATTGTGAGAAGCCTTCTGGTCATAGTACGCCTTACGTCCTTCAGCAGATCTTTCCAGGTTTACCTGGGCGAAAGCAAAAGTTTTTCTGAGGTGTACATTCGAATCTTTGTCCTTGGCATGGCCTAACAATGCTTAGTAAAGCTGCCATATTGTCAGATGCAATTACATATTTTTGATCATTATGTTTTTCTATCCACTCTAAACCCATGAGTGTTGCTAATAATTCTACTGTGTATACTGTCAAGTAGCTATCGGATGTTCTTTTCTTTATTTGTACATTTTGGTTTGGCATGTTTACTGCTGCTCCCGTATGTCCTGATTCTGGATCTTTTGAGCCATCTGTAAATAGTATAAGTTTATTCTTAAATTGTTTATGGAGGAATTGTTGTACTAAAACATTTTCTGAGGTATGTTTTCCTTTATTTTTGATTAACTGGTGCACAGATAGATTAACAGACGGATTAATAAATAGCCAATGAGGAATGCTAGGAAGAATAACTGTTGGACATATCTTTATTTCATGTAACCCTACATACTGAGCTTTAATATTCCCTATCCAGCCAAAACTAAAAATAATAATAATACAAATAATAATAAACTTTATTTGTATAGCACCTTCCTACAATGCCTTGCATTGACCAAGGTGCTTAACAGGATAAAAAGATGGATAAACTGGAACAATAAATCAATGAAAATAGAATAATAAACAACAGCAATAAAAGAAGGCAATGGAAATAAAAATGCTACATACTAAAATACCAAAAGTAATAAAAGTTACACACTGAAAGCTTTTTTGAACAAGTGGGTCTTCAGTCTGGTTTTGAACAGAGTCAGATCAGAGGTGGCACGCAGCTCAAGGGGGAGGCTGTTCCAGGCTTTTGGGCCGGCAACAGAAAAGGACCGGTCTCCCCATTGTTTGTACCTTGAGCGAGGCACCTCCAGCAGGTGTTGACTGGCAGATCGTAAAGCTCTGCCGGGCTGATGGACTTTCAAAAGTTCTGAGATGTACAGAGGTGCAAGTCCATTCAGAGCTTTGAAAACAAACAGCAGCAGCTTGAACTGTATCCTGAACTGAACCGGGAGCCAGTGTAGAGAGGACAGGACAGGAGTGATGTGTTCATATTTTCGTGTGTTGGTCAAAAAGCGCGCGGCAGAGTTCTGTACAAGCTGTAAACGGGAGATGGAGGATTGATTAATACCAACATACAAAGCATTACAATAATCAAGTCTGGAGGTCACAAAGGCATGGATGGCCTTCTCTAGATCACCACGGCTGAGAAATGACTTGACTTTAGAGAGCAGACGGAGCTGGAAAAAGCTGGTCTTGACAACAGAACTGATCTGTTTATCAAGCTTTAAGTTGGAGT
>JBBPBX010003099.1:0-45367 GCA_038048925.1 Garcialebias charrua | reverse complement strand
TAATAATAATATATATAATATATAATTATAATAATAATAATAATTAATAATATATATAATATATAATTATATATAATTATACTAATTATAACTTTAAGAGAACACAACATGAATTGAATCTTCATATATATTAGAGCTCACATATAGAGACACATTTACATATTAGATTAATGACACACACACAGCTAGGAATCATTAGCGATCAATTAGTGTAGTTGCCCACAGTCTGCTAAAATTCTACTAATAACACAGCAAACTAAGAGTTTTCAAACTGCACAAGACAAGGTCAGTGCAGCAACCTTGAACACCATGGTAACGAGCTAGAAGCAGACAGTCTAATCTTGAAACATCCAATTGGAACACGACAAGATGCAAATATCAGAAGAACACACTATCACGGAGTTGAGCACTTTTGAGGGAACACCACGGAGGAAGGTTCTGTATATTCTGCTCCCATTTATATGCATATAAATGTATTTTATGTCTGTACTCTGATTAAATTGTAACCCTTATGCCTGTCATAATAAATTCTTTTTTATACGAATACTCTCTCTCTCCTTGGAGCACGTCTATAAGAGTTGAGGACTCTTCAGAGTCAAGCTGCACTCCAAGATTTCTGACCACCGGGTTGAAGTGGGGGAGGGGAAAACCAACACTGGGACTGGGAAGGATGTTGCTGGTGTCATCAGGTGCACCAAATAAAATGCATTCAGTTTTATCTGTGTTTAGGTGGAGGAAGTTTTGAGAGAGCCAGTGCTTAATGTCATTTAAGCAGTTGACAAGAGTGTTTGAACTGAGTGAGGGGTTGGGAGTGACTGGCAGATAGATTTGTAAATCGTCTGCATACATGTGAAAAGACAGGTTATGACGTGCAATGATTGATCCTAATGGCAGCATGTAAAGAGAGAAGAGGACTGGCCCTAGAATAGATCCCTGTGGTACGCCAGAGGTCAGAGGGGTTGATGAAGAGGAGGACAGATCACCTATCATGACAGAAAAAGTTCTCCCAGTCAGGTAAGATTTGAACCACTCAAGCACAGCTCCCTGGAGGCCAACCTGCTGAGACAAACGGTTGATTAGTACCTGATGGTCGACGGTGTCAAAAGCTGCTGAGAGGTCTAACATCACCAGCAGAGCAGGGTTTTTTGCATCCAGAGACAGAAGAATGTCATTCTGTACTTTGAGCAGTGCAGATTCAGTACTGTGACGAGCTCGAAAACCTGACTGAAATTTTTCAAACAGGTTGTTGAGCTCTAGAAAAGATTGAAGTTGAATAAAAACAATCTTTTCTAGGACCTTTGATAGAAATGACAGATGGGAAACTGGCCTGAAATTAGAGAGAGCTGTAGGATCTAGGCCTGGTTTTTTGAGAAGAGGCCTGACCACAGCATGTTTGAAAGCAGATGGCACAAAACCTGAAGATAGACAGCTGTTAATAAATGACAAAACACAAGGACCAATTACATCAAAAGAATGTTTGAATATTTTTGATGGAATGATAACCAGAGAACAGTTTGTTGGTTTCATCTGCTGAACCACCTTGATGAGATGAGGGAGTGAAACCAGGTCGAACTGGTCAAAAACAGCTGTGGTTATTGCAGATGCACATGACTGGATGGTGTTTGATGGACTGACAATGATAGAGTCTATTTTGTTGACAAAATAGCTCTGAAAGTCGTCACAGGTAGACTGTGTGGCAGTTTTCAGAACATTGACAGATGGATTGATAACAGACTGGAGTGTGTTGAATAGCGTCTTCGGCCGGTTGCAGCTGGTGGAGATTAAATTGGAGAGGTACTGTGACTTGGCCTGCTTCACAGCATTTTGATAATCACAGAGACAGTCTCTCAGTATTCCCTGGGACACATGAAGCCGGTCGCGCCTCCATTTTCGCTCTGCTTTCCTGTAGTGTTGTCGAAGAGCTCGCGTCGTTTCGTTGAGCCATGGTGATGGTCTGTTTTTTGAAGATGCCTGTTTGAGAGGAGCGATGGAGTCCAAGATCGTTGTGCAGGTGTGATGGAAGGAGGTGATGAAGTCCTCAGGATGTAGAGATGGGTCCAGGCTGACAGCAGAGCATAAGTCAGTGCTCTTAAAGGCATCAGTGAACTGACTTGGGGTGGATGGGGTGATGGAGCGGCAGAGACGTGCTGGGAGAATAGCCTTCGGTGCAGGAGAGGTGAAAAATTCAAATAATATTGGAAAATGGTCTGAAATACAGGTGTCCAGAATCTCCACAGCAGATATTTGAAGGCCTTGGGAGATAATTAAGTCCAGTGTATGACCCTGGCTGTACGTGGCCCCCGAGACCAACTGCGACAGGTTAAAAGAGTCCAGAAGTTCCTGAAACTCACATCCAAGTTGATTACTTGGGCAACAGATGTGTGCGTTGAAGTCTCCACAGAAAAGCCAAGAGTCAAACTTTGGCAGCAGTTCAGCCAGTAGTTCTGAAAACTCACTGAGAAAGTCTTTATTGTATTGTGGAGACAGATAAAAGAGGCCACACAGCAGAGGTTTAGCAGATTCCAGCACAAAAAACATGCTTTCAAAGCTGTTATAGTTTTTCTGAGGCAAGATGCGGCACTTGAACGCCTCCTCATTGAACATAGCAGCGAGCCCTCCCCCTCTTCCAGCCCCACGCGGAACGCTCAGATAAGAGAAACCAGGTGGGAGGAGTTCAGAGAAGCAGCTTGTTTTCTGCCAGGTTTCAGTAATCAGAAACAGATAAAAAGTTTTATTTGTGATCGATCTGGGGTTAAACAGTGCTACACGGGTTGGAACGCAGCCAGTTAAGTCACTCTCAGCTCGAGCGAGCGGGCGGAGGTTCTGTTTAACGCAGCCTCGCTTCACAGTCCTCACCGGGGGACAAGATGGATACTGATCGCTGGCGTCATGATTGACAGCAACAAGGCATCTGTGGCGACGAGCGAAGGAACGACGGACATCAAAGACGCTGAATTCAGGAGGTAAGTCAGCCGTCGGCGTGTTGTGAGACGAGAGATACTTTTTAAATCTCACCAGCACGCCTGCCCTCGTTCCGCGTCTTCTGCGTCGCTTGTTGCGTGGCAACGTGGTCGCGTTGCATTGTAGGTACGCTGGAATGGACGCCAGGAACGGTGGAGGTGGAGGAGGCTTAAAATGTCCATATTTGCCAGTAGCCGGTGTGTTGATCAGCGAGTCTTGGAGACTTAGAAGAGTTGAGCGATCATAGACCAGAAGCGAGGATGCATCGTCGATGAAAAAAAAGGCAGAACACGAACAGCAGTAAAAAGTTCAGGAGAGGAGTTAAATAGCATGCCGTAACAAGAGGCGCCATCTTGGAACTGAAATGTCTGTTTTTAAATGTCTGTTTTTTCTAAATGTCTGTTTTTTTGATGTTCCCAACATTCTTGTAGTATATTACGAATTGGATGAGATTGATTATGTCCTTTAACAGTTACCCAGTTTACTAACATTTGCTTTAATCTTCTGACTCTTAGAGGCATGTCCCCCATTTCTACGTGTAAAGCTGCAATTGGAGAAGTCCTAAATGCTCCACTGCATATTCTAAGTGCTTTTGATTGCTCAATATCAAGAAGCTTTAAGTTTGTTTCTCTGCTGCCAAATAGCTGATGCTACCATAATCCATTGTTGATCTCATTAGAGATTGATATATATCTATCAAAGATGTCCTAGTTGCTCCCCATTCCCTTCTTGCTAAACAAAATAGTATATTGTTAACAGGTTTGCATTTTATTCTAACTTTATCTATATGTTGCTTCCAAGTAAGCTTTTCATCAAAATCTTGCAAAGAAATCTTCTATCCTTAACCTGTTCAAGGTTTTGACCATATAATTTTCATATAATTTTAAAGAAATATTTTTATGTTTTTAGAAAAACAGATAACCTGAGATTTTGTACTTGATAACTTAAACCCCCATTTATTGGACAATAGTTCAACTTCATTAATTGCCTTTTGCATTTTATTCCCAATATATTCTAGATTGCGACCTCAAATCCACAAAGCTCCATCATCTGAAAATAACGATTTATTTATTCTAGGATCTATTTTATCAAATATATCATTGATCATTATTAAGAGCAGTACTGGGCTACATACACTACCTTGAGGTGTACCATTCTCCATAATATATTTATTCGAAAATTCCTTTCCTACTTGTACTTCATTTGTTCTTTTAAATAAAAAATTACATATACAAATAAATAAATTGTGGCAACACGGTGGCACAACTGGTAGAGCTGCTGCCTCTCAGCGAGCAGGTCCCCGGTTCAAATCCCGGTCCGGGGGCCTTTCTGGGTGGAGTTTGCATGTTCTCTCTGTGCATTCGTGGGTTTTCTACGGGTGCTCCGGTTTCCTCCCACAGTCCAAAAACATGCATGTTAGACTGATTGGTTACTCTAAATTGACCTTGGGTGTGAGTGAGACAGTCCCCGTGGCTTAACGAGGCTAGCCTGTATAAATAAAGGTTGAATAAAATAATTTTCCTTTCACCCCAAGTCTTTCCAGTTTTATCAATAAACCTTCTTTCCATAGTGAATCGTAAGCTTTTTCTATATCAAAAAAATTGCAATAACTGATTCTTTTTTTCCCTTCTCACCTCACAGCCATCCTCTTCACACCAACATAATTTTTAATAGAAAGAAAGGAAAAGACAAAAAGTAAGACCACAAAACAAAAATCCACAAAAAGAGCACAAGACAAACACACCCAACTGCCGTCTGTAATCCTGCGAAGTACATAACAGAACACAGCAACAAAGCACATATGCACAAAAGACACATAATATCATGACTTTGCAGTAGATTATTATAAATATACATACATATACACATATATATATATATATATATATATATTTATATATATACATATATATATACACACACACACATACACATACGCATACATATACATACATACACATACACATACATTCATATTCAGTCTTATACCCATCTACATATCTACATACGATACATGCGTGTGTATCCCTGCATCTATTAGTGCGTGGTTGTAAGCATGCATAAATGAATAAGGCTTCTCTAATAGAACATTCAATAATGACCGTGAAGCATCAGAGATCCGCCCCCAAGCCCAGAGGCAGACAAATGGGGATACCAGAGCCCAAGACCCCAAGAAGGACCCTAAGCTCAGAGCTACCAGGGCCACCTGAACGAACCACTCACCCATCCCCCAGATCCAACCATAGAGGAGAACCGGGAAGGCCCTACCAGCGACCACACAATGACCCCCAGGGGCCAACAGTGACAAACTCACAGGACCCCACTGGAGCCCGCCGCACCGACGTTGCCCCAGACCCAGGCACCCAGGCCCGGACACCATGGACGCCCACCCCTCAGGCTCAGACCCGATAGGACCAGAGGATCCCAGCCCCACCAGGCAGCCACTAGCCCGGGCTGACATATGTCCAAGTGCCTAACTCTCGATGCCGAGGACACCAAGCGTGCCGGCAGGCAAGGGAATACCCCGCCAAGGGGCCACGTGGTAGGAGCACAACACCAAGTAGCCTCAGATGTATCAGAGAGGGGGCAGCCTAAGTCCCAGCCTGACAATTAAACATTCATACACAAACACACTCACTCAGACCCACCCTCATACTCACCCTCACTCACACAAATACAAATAATAACGACATGTTCCATTCATAACCCCGATGCACACTCTATATCCCCCAGGTCCAAGACATGTACCTACCCCTTACATGGGGCAGCCCACACCCAAACCTAGGAGGTAAGACCATTCATTCTGAGGTGGAGAGTAGCCAACATTAATCCCGACACAAAATCCTACATGGACGACACGATAAGAGCGCCCGCCCAACCACCGAAAGAGCCAGGGAGAACCGGGAGCGTGCCCTCCCCATAGAGGGCCAGCCAACCAGCCAAGCATAGTCCCAGAATGTCATCAAGGACATCCACCCAGCCCCCACCCCAGAAGAAATACTACACCCACCCTTCATACTAACAACTCTCAGAACATATAACACACTAGACACCCAGGCTAGGTCAAGCTGCCCCCTCCCATGGGACACCAGGCACACCTCCAAACCCCCAACCCCCTAGCCCACGAAATCCCAACCCACCAGAGAGCCGAGGGCCACCGGCCAGTGCCGGACACCAGAGCGCAGGCCAGCCCAAGCAAGGCAACCTGCCCGCCAGAGCCCAGGATCCCCCACCAGGGCCAAGCCCGGGGATGACACGTCCCCAGAATCCCAAGCCCCCGGTGCCCACCCCGAAACCACTCCAGCCCAGCTGGGCAACCGATCGGCGACCCATGACCGCCGCCACAGACCACCCGAGGCCCCGCATGGAGCCGCCAGCAAACATCCACCAGAACCATCCAGGTCCTCCCCAGGTTGAAGGCAGGGCCCTCCCCACCCAAACAGCCCCAACCCCCTGCCGTCCCAAACCTCGACCCCCTCATCCGTCCTAGTGCCTCACAAGGCTAGACCCCAGACTCCTCACCCCCACTATGCAACAGAGCCGATCAAAGGAAGCCAAACAAATTGATCCGATGTGTCGGCAGATGCTGTTTCAAGACTAATATGTTCTAACAAAAGATTTTTATACTGATTAATGCTGATTATTTTTATTTTTCCAATTTAGGAGTATAGTTTTCTTTGCGATACATAAGGCATTGAAGATCACACGAGATTTATTTTTTTCTAGTGTAACATCTTCAAGGATAGCCAATAAGCAAACAGATGGAGAGAGTGGAATATTACATTTCACACATTTAGACAAGTCCTCACATACCTGGACCCAGAACCTCTGAACAGGTGGACAGAACCAAAGTGCGTGAATATAATCATCAGGTATATTGCTTGTGCACTGTGAGCAATTGTTAGATTATGTAAATCCCATCTTAAACATTCGTTGACCTGTATAGTGTACTCTATAGAGAACTTTATACTGTATTAATTGTAAATTGGAGATTCTAGACATTTAAAATGTTTTTAAACATATTTGAGACCAGGTGTTTTGGTCAAAGTTGACTGATAAATCTGTCTCCCATTTTGCAACAGGAAGCGTTATGGAGTCATCGATTCTAGACAATTTCTTGTATATTTTAGATAACAATTTGGGTTGTTTAAGATTAATGAATTCTGATACACATATTGGTGTCTCTAACAATTCTCTATTAAGCTTAAATTTCTTTTTTACAATAGACTTAATTTGTTGATATTCTAAGAAGTATTTATTGTCAATGCCATATTGTATTATTAATTCATTAAATGAAATAAAGTCTACACCATCAAATATGTGTTCCAGACGTTCAATTCCCTTATCTCTCCAACCTGAGAAATTTAATACATTATTTTCTTTCTGTATGTCAGGATTGTTCCAGATGGGTGTTTGTCTGCATGGGAGCAGTGAAGATTTTGTCATTCTCAGATACTCCCACCATGCTGTCAGAGATGATCTAATACTGATACTTTTAAAGCAGACATTTTTTTATATATTTATACTAATAAATGGCAGATCTGAAACCCTAATATTATTACATAAAGTTTGCTCTATGTCTATCCAAGTAACATCTAGTGCATTTGGATTTAGCCACTTTGAAATATATTCTAACCTATTTGCTAAATAGTAGTGATAAAAGTTTGGAAGTTCTAATCCTCCGGTTTCTTTAGATTTCTGTAGTGTTTTTAAGCTAATACGTGGAGTTTTGTTTTTCCAAAGGAATTTAGATATGAAAGAATCCAAGGACTTAAACCATTCATTTGAAGGTTTATTTGGAATCATTGAGAATGAATAATTGATTCTCAGCAGGACCATCATGTTTACTGAGGCAACTCTTCCCATAAGTGAAATGGGTAGAGATTTCCATCTAGTAAGATCATCTTCAATTTTCTTTAAAAGTGGTATATGATTTAATTTTATCAAGTCTTCTAATCTATGAGAAATTTTGATACCCAAGTATGTAATGTTACCTGATAGTAGTTTTCCATTTAAAGAAGTATTAAACACACAATTTATTGGAAGAACTGTAGATTTCGACCAATTTATAGAATAATCAGAAACTTGTGAGAATGAGTTTATTAATTCGATAACATTAGATATAGAGTTTTTTGAGATTTGAAGAAAAAGTAAAACATCGTCAGCATAAAGACTAATTTTATGTTCTATATTTTTACACTGTATGCCTTTAATGTCATCAGTTTGCCTTATTGCTGCTGCTAAAGGTTCAATAAACATAGCAAATAGTGCGGGTGAAAGTGGGTATCCCTGTCTTGTTCCCATCTCTAAACAAAAGCTTGAAGATATTTGATTATTTGTCTTGACACATGCTTTTGGTGAGTTATATAATATTTTAACCAATTAATAAAATAGTTTCCAAATCCAAATTTAATCAAGATAGCATATAAAAAATTCCAATTTACTCTATCGAATGCTTTTTCTGCATCTAAAGATAAAATAGCTGTTTCAATATTTTAACTATATGAATACTCTATTAAATTATATAATCTACGAGTGTTTGGAGTCGAGTGTCTTCCTTTTATAAATCCTGTTTGATCTGGATGAATAATGAAAGGAGTTATCCTCTCTAATCTTTTAGAGAGGGCTTTACAAATTATTTTAACATCGACATTAATAAGAGAGATGGGACGATAACTGGTAGGCAATACTGGGTCCTTGCCTGATTTTAAAAGGAGACTAATGTTGGCTGAGTTGATATGTGTTGGAAGCTTGCCATTTTCTTCTGACTTTAATAGCATTTTGTAAAATATTGGTTCCAATATATTCCATAATTCTTTATAAAATTCTGCTGGGTAGCCATCTAGACCAGGAGATTTTTTATTTGACATTTTTTTATGGCTTCATGGAGTTCTGCTGATGTTAATGGTGTGTCTAGGTCTGATGATTGACTACTGTTTAATTTTGGAAGTGTTACTCTATCCAATAATTGATTGATATCCTCATCTGTTGGATTTATTTCTGGAGTGTATAGAGTTTTATAAAAATCTCTAAAAACACTGTTTACTTTTCCCTCATCATAAGTTATATTTCCATTTGGGTCTTTAATATGCCCTCCACACAGCTCTCACACATCTGGACACGAAGGACTCTTATGTTAGAATGCTGTTAATAATAATAATAATAATAATGAATTCAATTTATAACGCGCTTTTCATTAGTGAAAATCTCAAAGCGCTACACACATTGAATGCTACACACATTCATACACCGGTAGCGGCAGACTACCATGCAAGGTGCTTTCATCGACTTCAGCTCGGCATTCAACACCATCATCCCCCAACAGCTCATCCTTAAACTGGACAGTCTGGGGCTGAACACCTCAATGTGTAACTGGCTGCTAGACTTCCTGACCGGGAGACCACAGACAGTACGGGTCGGGAGTAACACATCTAGCACCATCACATTGAACACAGGGGCCCCACAAGGATGTGTGCTGAGCCCCCTTCTATTCACCCTGCTAACACACGACTGCACACCATCATACAGCTCCAACCACTTCATCAAGTTTGCGGACGACACAACAGTGGTAGGTCTCATCAGCAACAATGATGAGACGGACTACAGGAACGAGGTGAGCCGCCTAGCCTTGTGGTGCGGACACAACAATCTCACTCTCAACGTAGAGAAGACAAAGGAGATTGTTGTGGACTTCAGGAAGAGGGATGCACAACTCTGACCATCAACAGCACCTCTGACCATCAAAAGCACTGCAGTGGAGAGAGTAGACAGCACCAAGTTCCTGGGAGTGCACGTCTCAGAGGACCTGTCCTGGAGCAGGAACACTGCATCACTGGCCAAGAAGGCTCACCAGCGTCTCTACTTTCTCCGCAAGCTGAAAAGGGCTGGAGCTTCAACCCCCATCATGTGCACCTTCTACAGAGGTGCCATAGAAAGTGTCCTGACCAGCTGCATCACTGTGTGGTTTGGTGCATGTACTGCATCCTGCCGCAAGAGCCTCCAGCGCATCGTGAGAGCAGCTGAGAAGATCGTCGGCACCTCCTTCCCCTCACTGCAGGACTTACACAGCAACCGCCTCACTCGGAAAGCCCACTGCATGGCAGGTGATCCCACACACCCACTACACAGCTGCTTCAGACTGCTGCCATCAGGGAGGAGACTGAGGAGTCTCCAGGCTCGAACCAGCAGACTGAGAGACAGCTCTGTTCATCAGGCAGTCAGAATGCTAAACACTCTGCCTGCTCTGCCTCCCCTCCCATTTGAACTGCCTTAACACAAAAAACTTTCTCACACATTACCACACAACACAAAGATTTTAACACTGGACTCTGTGTCATCAAACGGGTTATTCACTAAACTCTCGGTCATGTGCTCATTCAGTTTGCACTACTTCCCATATTTGCACTAATGTTTGTATTACATCACTGCATATAGTCATACTCAGTGGTCGGCCTCCGACCGCTAGGGAACGCTAAAGCGCTAATCCGCTTATAGCGTACCTAAACAATTTGTTAGCTTTACAGCGGATTGACTAACTTTTATAATTCATAAGCGGATTTGTGCTATTTTTATTTAAAATGTAGTACCGCTAATAACTAATTATCTATCAGTAAAAACGAAAAAACATTTACGAGCTCGGACGATTGCTAACAGACTATATCTTGTCAGCGACGGATGTGGTCCGTGACAAAAAAGCGTCCCCCTCAGTCTCTTGGTGTGTGCTCTCACTCTAGCAGTTAGCAACCAGTGTGTTACTCTGCAGCCTTATTGCTTGTTTTCGAAGAGTCAGACGAAGACTTTTTAAAATGGAGGGTGAACTTGTGGATGTTTCTCAGCGGCCTACGAGACGCGTCTGGATTTAAAAAAGAAGGTCGCCACATTAGCACTCTTCAAAATGGTGTCCGCGACGGCCAAAGAAGCCAGGATTTTATAACAAAACACGGTAAAACAATTATTTCTTTGTTGAGAAAAAATATATTTCATAGCTGACGTTATAGCACAAGTTTTTCTGAGCTTGAGAGTTTCACGAAATGGTCAAATCTGCTGGATTTAAAAAAAGTAGTTCACCATTAGGACTCTTCAAAATGGCGTCCGCGACGGCCACAGAAATTAAGAACATAAAATAGCTGACAGGGCAGCAAACTTACATACTCAGGGAATCACAAGGAACTCAGGAGACAGAGGCAACAGGAGACAATGCCAGGACAACGATAAACACAGAGATACAGACTTATTTTTGATTTGATTTGATGTTTATTCATTCATTTTAAAAGAACAATACAAAACAGTTTCATCAGATACAAGAATACAAGTAGGATAAAATGAAAGGAGCAGAAAGAAGATGATATCTTATTATTATATCTGCCCCTTATTTCACAGTTTGTTAAACCAATGATAACCTTCAAACTACATCACAAAATGAATAAATCCACTTAATTTTTCTAATACACAAACTACATCACAAAATCAATCAATCAATCAATCAATCAATCAATCACTCAATCAATCAATCAATCAATCAATCAATCAATCACCTTTATTTAACCAGGTATAGCCCGTTGAGATCGAGATCTCTTTTACAAGGGTGACCTGGTCAAGTGGTCAGCAGCACACGTCACATTGGCAATAGGCATTTGCACTTATCAAAAGAAAATAAAGAAAACTACAATCACAGTAAACAGATGTTTACAGTTCAAACCCGACAGGATATGACAGATTTCTATATACATTATATACAAAACAAGCAGAATGAATAACTCTACTAAATTTTTCTAACTGTAATACACAAACACACTAAGCTACATCATAAGTACAACATAAGTACACAAACACACTAAGCTACATCATATATAGTTTTTGAGAAAGTCCTTTTTGACCTTTTTCTTAAATGTATACATTGATTTTGCATTTTTAACAGCTCTCTCCAGAACATTCCACAATCCAACTCCCTGAATTGAGGTAGACCGTCCCTTTAAGCTGGTTCTGAATTGTGGTTTGATGAATATCTGTCCCTTTGAGATTGTAATAACTTTGTCTTTTTATAAAATTTCTTTGGATATTTAAAGGTAATGTGTTATTATGAGCCCTATACATAACTGATAAAATACTATATTCTACCAATTCCTGGAATTTCAATAAATTTAGCTGAAGAAACAAGGTGTTTGATGGGTGACTGAAATGTTTTCTGGTGATTACTCTTACAGCTCTCTTTTGTAAAATAAAAACAGGCTTTGTAATTGTTTTGCACGCTTTTCCCCAAACCTCAATACAATAGATTAAATGTGGAACAATGATTGTGTTATACAACATATACAGAGCTTTATCAATTAAAAAATCCCTGACTTTATATACAGGTACATGAACACACAGCATGACAATCACAAACACCTGGACAACAAAATGGAGGAGATAAGCAAGACAATTAACAGAGAGACCAGGGAGTGTAGGGATGGGGACCCATCACCTGAGAGCAACATGCTTACAACTGTTATCTTGAAGTTCTAGGGTGTAGAGAGCCACAGAAACGGTTATGGTAGGCCGGATTTGGCCCACGGGCCTTGAGTTTGACACATGCGATCTAGTGGTACTAAAAGTAACAAAAGAAGAAAAACAGCCAAATATGTCTGCAGTTTAGCTAACAGACTTTGGAATGGGTACATTTTGTCCTTGTCAAACCTGTTGAAGAGAACCAAACTAAATACTCTGAAACTCAAACAACTTACTGTATAACAGTTCATGCACCGCTAGTTGGCAGTGTAGTGCAAATATTGCATAACTTGCTGCTACCAATTGTTGAATTTAATTAGCGGATTAGAATTAGCTTCCCCTAATTTTCATAAGACATTAGTGCTTTTGAAATTGCGGACCTAAATAAATTAATTAGTGCTTTAGAAATAGCGGAACTAATTTTTGGATTAGCGTTGCCCACCATTGGTCATACTACTGTTTACATTCACTGTTTACATTTATTACTACTGTTTACATTTATTACTACTGTTTACATTTACACTACTTTTATATCCACACTACTGCTGATACATGTACAGTATTATCTGACCAGCCTTATTTAAGGATGCCCAATGTGCCTTACTACATATGTCACTTTGCCTCTATACCATGTCAAAATATGCAGGACTTTTGGGTTGAAAACAGACTTATACTGCTACAAAAATCTTTACAACACATATACACACACATGGTAAGTTGCCTTTGGCACAGGGCTGAGAGCAGGGTGTGATGGTACACTTTTTATCCCTTGGTGTTTGACCCTAGATTTGTTTAATTTTTATGGCATTTTAAACTCATATGTTTTTTATTTTTAGGCTTTGGTTGTATTTTAGTAAACTGTCTTGAGTTGTTGTGTGGCATTTTCAGTTAACCCTGTGCTATAAGAAATAAGTTTGAGTCAGGCCTTACATGCACACACTAGGCAGAAAAACCAAGGCCTCTGAAAAAGCAACAGGTCTCTCTCTGAGAAAATATGGATCAAAACTAGATAAGAAGCTGCAAGGAGTTGTTGCAAAGAGCTATAATCTTTTATTGGATAGCGATAAAATCATAGCATTTTGAATCATGATGCAGACACACGAAGCCATACGAACAGCAGGCCTCATATTTACCTAAACAAACAGCCTCTTCCAAAACCAGCGTGCGCACAACCGCGCACACACACACGCGTACACGTAAAAACACGCACGCATACACACATGCACACACGTGCATGTGCACACACATACACTCACACACCAGATAAAAAGTGATCTTCAGGAGAGTGAAAGTAGCAGGCTTATTTCCTCATAAGGAGCTAGCTGAACACCTAGTATCTGACTTTTTGTATGTCTTGCATGCATCTTATAGTAACTTATCTTTGTGTGGTAATTCTCTGACGGCTCTGTGGTTGTTAAGTTTGCAGTGACCCACTAAGCACAGGCCAGCACCTCCACACACAAACTCCACAGACAGAGCAAAACAAGCTCTTATCAGAACAAGTCTGCTCATCTTCGCAGCTGCAGAGGAGTGAAGCTGTAGATGAGTTTTGGAGTATTTTAAATAAGTGAATCTATCATATAAAACCGATTTAGATAGAAGCCTTTTTATTTTTATTCTTTTATTACGCTTAAGCCTATGAGAAGTGATGTGATATATGTTTTCTTTTATGATTCACAGCAAACTAAAAGATGCTTCACTGCTGAGGGTTGAAAAATATAGTTTTGAACATTACATAGCACGTTAAAAGAGTGGTTTTTCCACAGTTTGAGTAAATTTAGGTAAAAGTTGAGGATCTGGGTGAAAGTTGAAAATTTCTTCTGACTGAAAAAATTGGAACTTTGCCCACATGACAGATGGCATTAAGTCATTCTCTGCTAAGGGAGGGTGACAGCTGAAAGAGACATTATGTCACCAAACTCTGTCCAGGGGGCTGGGACGAGGTGTAAAACGTTACCTCATCATTAACCAATGAAAAAATAAGAAAATGACATAAGCGTCTGCAAGTGGGGGCTGAAGTCCCTCTGTTAGAGCATAAATAAGGCTGTTTGAGAAGAGAAATTTTGCTGAGTTTCTGAAGTCATGAAGAGACCTTTGGATATTTTTGGACATTTCTGAAAAGACCTGGGACAAAAGAAGAAATGGATTTAATTCGAAGAGTTTTTCTCCTGGACAAAAGGAGTACTCTTATGCAGCCCGAATTAGCTATTATTTCATTTTTCTTCAAGATGAGAGAAGTCCCGGGACTTGGAGTAAAAACTTCCCTTCTTGCTAGGAGCGAAGGATTATTTCCCTTTTCCACACTAGGACTAAGTCACAAGGCTTATTTTCCATAATAGAGGTAAGGGATACTCGACAGAATTTGTTCATCTAAATTTATATTAAGAGTAAATTATTAATAACAGTAAAAAAGCCTCCTTTTATACAAGAAGATTAAATAATCGGTTGAAACCAACAAAGCGGAGATCTTCTCGCTGAAAGCGGACTGGTTTATCAGCTTGTTTGAGCTAAAAAGAACACAGAGTTCTTTTTGTCCTCCCTGCTGCTGCAAAAGGGCCTTTGAAAGCTCAACGGAGCTGTGAATGGATGTTTTTACATTTTTATCGGAGTAACTGATTTTTCCTGGATATAATTATTTTTATTTTTTACAAGATTTTTTTGTTTTATAACAATTCTGTGGAATAAACCTCAATTAATGGATTAAACCAATTTTTTTCCCTTCTGAATGAATTAGGGATATTTTCCTTTCTGTTCATAACAGATTAAAAGGAGTTTAAAGAGAAGTTTTGTGCGTCGAGAGATCAGACTGCAGCAAGCTGAATGTTTGGGAAAATTGGGAAGATAAGAAGAACACAGTGTCCCTGTTCGTCTTCTAACCGCTGTTAAAGGCCTCTCGTAATGGATTTTTAACTAATTTTTCCAGGAATTACCACATTATCTAATGGATTAAAATTGTCTATTTCTGGATTACCATTTTTCTGGATGGATTTAACAAATTTGTGGAACAAACAAATTCTCTTTGATTTAATTCAACTACAGGTAACCCCCGACCTACGACCCCATCGACCTGCGAACCACGGGACCTACGAACATATCATATTTAATAAAAATATGAATTAAAAAAAAAAAAAATATATATATATATATATTTTTTTTTGTGTTTAAATGTTCTTAATTTCATGTGTACATCACTTTGTTGCAGCTATGGTTGTTTTAAAGGCTTTATAAATAATAATTATGATAAAAAAGATCATTTCTGATCATTTTTGAGCAATCTTGGGCAACAGGAAGTAGGTCTTCAGTTTACACGGTCACAAATTAATGTAGAACACCGGACGGCGTTTTAGGTTCAGTCACTGGGGTCTCCGGTCACAAATTCATGTAGAACACCGGACGCCATTTTAGGCTAGCTGCCGGGAGCCGGCCCGAAGACTGGTGACCAGGATGGCTTCATATGGATTAATTACGAGCTGGAAACGTCTCTGTGAACTTTGTGGATGTCTAAGGCAGCAGCGGATTTATCGCAGATCGTGCCAGGCCGCCGCGGGAACACCTCCGGCCGGCCTGGCTACACCTCCGGCCTGGCTCTGGCCTGGCTAGCTCCAGAAGCTAACACGGGAGCTAACACGGTAGCCGGCCGAAGACTGGTGACCAGGATGGCTTCATATGGATTAATTACGAGCTGGAAACGTCTCTGTGAACTTTGTGGATGTCTAAGGCAGCAGCAGAAGCTGCAGATTGATCGCGCCGCCGCTCCAACACCAGCTCATGGCTTGGCTAGCAGAAGCTAGCCAGCTAGCTAACACAGGTCTGGAGCGGCTGCGGTGGTTCACTGGCCGGCCGGCGGGGCTGCTAGGCCCGACAACAATCAACGCATGGCAACCTAAGATGTCGGCTTTGACCATCTCAAAGTAAGAAAATATATTTTTATTTTTCATTCAACCTTTATTTAGTCAGGTAAATCTTTTGAACCTCATGGGCTCATTTACGAAAGCGACCTGCTAAAACTAAAGAACAATGAACAGCAGTGATAGAATTTCATTAAACAATAAACAAACAAACAATAAACAATAGAAAACAAAAAGAGAGAAAAAAACAAAGATTTTTTTTTTTTAACAAAGTATCAAAAAACTAGCAAAACATTATAAGGTAGACGTATAAAATCAAAGACAGGAACAGATTTTTATTCTATTATTTATTTATTTATTCTGTAAATGTGAATAGCAATGTTTAACATTACAGTACACTACTGTACATGATTAAATGTGCGCACGCTCCGTTAGCATGATAAATAAAGGTTGAATGAATGAATATTTTTTTTTTTTAAATAATTTTCACCCCCCACCTGCGAACCGATCGACCTGCGAACCGTTCTTAGGTCCCTAAATCGTTCGTAAATTGGGGGTTGGGTGTATTAATTAAGTTACTGTTTTGGGTCATCCGAGACCGACCCCAGAGCGGGGACCTGCCAGCTAGAAGCTGACTGACCTTGGATGGAAAGCCAGGAGTACACGATGTTCTAATTTTAGCCACAGGCCTGCTTTGAAGGCCTTGTTCATCAGCATCGCAGAACAACTGAATGGATTACAATATCTTTGAATGGATAACACTTTTGAGGAATAATTGATTTGCCTGGGAGGATTACCAGATTTTTTAGCCCTGAACAGTTTTGATGGATTACAACTGGGATTTTTAACATAACAGAATTACCTGGAGGTTTTTATGTGGGATTAAACAAAGATTTGTCCAGTTTGCTGGAGTGCAGACTTCTGATTGGAGTACAACAGCATCACCTGGAGGTTTTTCTGTAGAAAAACAACCAGATTTCCGGATGGGATTATAAAACAAGTTTTTTCTGGTGGAAATAAAAACACAAGTTGGAACACACCAAGATTACCTGGATGGATTAAACATATTTGATCGGAATCAGATTATTGTAGAATAAACCAACATTTTAGAAGATTATACAAATTATACATTGGATTGCAACTCAATTCAATTAAAGCTAGAAACACATTAAGGCCCAGCGTGTGGAAGACATCTTTTGGTGAGCTGTGAATCTTTTATCTCTTAAATGCAAATCATGTAACCTGATTAAATCTTTTTCTGTAGTAAGTAGTGCTTATGCTGTTACCCCTGCAACTAGAAAATTAAAGAATATAAAACGTACAAATTTGGATTTTTCATTTGACTCACCTTGATATTAAATGATGGAAAACTTGGTTCAAAGATAACAACAAGATTATTGGAGGTTTTAAATGGTTGTGTTAGCCAAAAAGAGATAAACAACATCCTAGGATCTTACTTCCAAGATCCTAAAATTTATTAGGCCGGAAACAATTACTATCTACAAGAGGTAAGGCTGTCGTTTAATGCATGTTTCTCCGGGAGATACGATCTGACTCCATTCTGCTAAGTCAGGCTATCAAATCGGAGTGGGAATAAGGATGTGACATGTCAGATGAAGACAGTGAACAAGCCTAAGTGAATTACCTCGTCTCAGCCTTAATTCTAACTGATCTTGAGACATATCGGGTAATACTCGTGTGCAAGGATAAAAGTTAAAGAACCCGTTACTGGGTAGGCTGGAGTGAGGACTTGTCGCAAGATCCTGCGGCTAACCTCACTCACGTAGAATTAACATGGCGCCCAACGTGCTTAAAGCATAAAGAACTCAAGATAACAAGGCGTGCGTCAGTGGACGGACAAAGCGCCAAACCACAACTCTCCTAGGGTGGAGGAGTTGTAGCGCGGCAGGACTAGCTACCAGCTGAGTACCCCTATACTACTAGGCAGTGGTGGGGTAAGTGGGGCTTACTAAGGACTACTGACCATGGTTCAAACGGTAAGTTAAGCAGACAGTCTGTTCCCATCCGAAGCGCAAGGTATAGAGTCCGGGAGGCTCTGAGGAACAGACAACTCGAGACGGCAAAAACGAAAAATGGCCACGGGTGTGGCACCAGTAGGACTGGTGGACCAGTCCAAAATGAACGATCCAACTGAAACAAAACCTGAGCTGGTATCTACTACCACGACGGAGGATTCTCGAATCCAACAGACAAAAGCACTCACGGATCAGGGACAACATCTCACATCAGTCTGGAATCGACTCGGAGGAACAGTTCCTCCAGAAAAAGATGTTGGGGCTCTGAGAGTGGTAGTAAAGGGAAGTAAGAGAGAAGTGACCTTCATTGGGATGCCTGGTGAGACCTTGGTCCTCAAGATCGATCAAGCAGTAAAGTCTTGTGACCTAGACAAACAATGTTGGGATGAAAAGAGAAAAAACGGGATGAAACAAAATCCAACACGGCCAAAAGCAGCCCCTAGGGCTCAACAACAAAACCAACAACAAAGGGGATTTCAAGCCGAAGCAGCTAACACAACACCTCGAAGATGGGGCGACTATGTGCCCTCAAAAGAATATGCTAAAATGACCCCTGATGAAAGAAAGGCCCTTCATGAATTCCGACTGAGAAGGGATGGGGGACCAGCTAAATAATGGCCGAGAGGTTGCGGGTCACCCTTGATAAAGATTATTAGGACGTGTCGAAATCTATGCCAAAGTGGATGGAAAACCTTACCTAATGGTCTTTGGGGCAGAGGTGTCTGTGACGCAGAAACCTAAAAACAATATAACACCTTACAGTTCAATTGGCAAACAGGACTGTACAAAAACCTGTGAAAATATCCCCGAAGTAACAGAACAAAGAGTGAATGAAAGCGAATTCTCCCCGGCTGGGAAAGAGAAGTTGAAGCAAATCATTAAGTCAGCCTCTATGGCTAGATTCTAAAACAACTGCGGAAATATAGGTCCGAAAACCATGCACCCAATAGAGAGAGTGCCAGGAAGTGTTCTGACTGGAGAAGTTATGGCAGTACTAGAAGGATTGCTTGAACTAACTCACAGAAAAATAAAAACATCACAGTAGTGACCAACAGTAATCACTGTGCACAAGCCCTGACAAAGGATTTATCCATTTGGGAAGTAAATAGATTTGAAAGTGCTAAGGGAAAAGTGGTGACTCACCATTATTTGTGGAAGAAAATAGCTGGAATCAAGCTGAATCTACAAGTTGGAGGTGGAGCGCCAAAAATCCCACACTAAAGAAGAAAACTACTGGCAGGGCAATGAAGAAGTGGATCTTATGTGCAATAGAGAAAAATCGTTTTGTCGATCGAGAGTGGGAACAAACCCCGGCGGGCCGAGGGTCCCACAGGAGTACGTGTTAGAGGTTGTGCGTGGCGTGCATGAAGGGCTAGGTCATACGGGCGTACAACCTACACGTAAGGAGTTGGAGAGTCAGGAGCTCTGGATTCCCATGAAGCAAATTCGCAAGGTACTGCAGGACTGTGTGGTATGTGGTCAATATAACGCAGGACGTCGCGGGCACCGAGTGGATGGACAAACTATCAAGAGTATCATACCTTGGGGCTCAGTGTGCATGGATGTTGCTGGACCCATGGGAGTCACTAGCAAGAAGGGAGAGAAATATCTTCTAGTGCTAGTGGACTCCAGGTCAGGGTATGTGGTAGTTAAACCGGCAAGAAAAGCTAATGACAACAGTGTCGTCAGCATGCTGGAACAAGTCTGAGGGTCAGAGCATAGGATCACCCATCAACAGTAAAGCCAAAATACAACGCCACAGACTAAGTGAAGAGAATATTAGACAATAACACGGTTGTGTTAACAAAAACAGGGAATCCGAGAAATAGAGCAACTGAAGCCAATTCCTAGCTAATTCAAAACCAGAAACCGGATTATGGCCAATGAACCAAGTACCATGCTCCCCTATCGTAGAATGGCCACTATATGCGGGGGAGTTATCTTAAGAAGAACAACCTCAGAGCTTTGGGCAGGTAGGGCTCTGAAGACCTTGGAGTACGCCAAGAGAAGATACCTGTCAGCAGAATGCGAAATGATCAAGTTGATTAAAGCTGCAAAACAGCTGTGAAGTCAACATGGAACCTACTGGCCTACCCATTTGGTGGGAAGGACCAGGAAAAGTTAAGCCCCTCTAACCTGAGGTGAAGAAAAAAGACCAAGCCCCTCAAAACTTGAGGTGAAGAAAAAAGACTAAGCCCCTCAAACCTGAGGCGAAGAAAAAAATAAAATGAAACTGTGAGCCCCTCAAACTTGAGGCGAAGAAACAAAAAGAGATGAAAAAATAAGCCCCTCAGAGCTGAGGTGAAAAGAAAAGATGTACGGGAGTTGCAACTAAAACCCGTAAAAGTAATGGATGCTTTTATTTGTGGGAAATGTAGGACCACAGTTTTACCAAGAGTAATGATCTTCACACAATGGGATTTGAGTGAAAGAGGCCCAGAAGATTGTACCTGTAAGTGGGAGGGGACTATGGTAAAGTACTGTGTAAATTGTCAAACGAGGCACAAAGGGTAGACACGCCCATAAGACCTGACTCCACCCAGTGGATTAAAGTCTCAGTACAGATGATCGTGGCTGCACACAGAGGAGTGTATTCGGTGGGAGCTACAATACAGCTGATCAAAGACAATAAAGAAGACACAGAAAAGTCCCAACCCAAGTAAAACAGAGAAAAAGCAAAGTGTGCTGAACGCTTGGGCCAGCAAGACATTTCTGAAGAAATGGAAGTACACAAACAAGAAAATGGACAACTAAAAACTGAACGACGGGGCGCTAGAATCATCAATGGATCTCATCATCGCAGAAAGAAAGGTAGAGAATTATTAAATCAAATCGTGAGGTGTCCAAATTATATCTGGAAAGGGAGAGATAATATAAAATCTGCAAAAATCATCGAAACATGCTGGTCCTGGGACAGAGACCCGCTTTACAATGACTCAGACTCAGAGGACGAGGCACCCACTTATGTGTGGAATTTGCTGATTCAACGATCCAGGACAGGACCGTATCAACCAGCTCTAATTGTACGGAAAGAACTAGTAAAGTTAGACCGTCCCAGAAAAGATTACACCCTAAACTTTAACAGAACCAAAAATTACTACTGCTCATGTATAATGTTCTACAGGAACAAAGACCTAACTAAAGGGTCTCTTAGAGGTATCACTGACTATGCAGTAACAAAAGACTCATGGAGAATGCCATACATCCCCAGCCCAATGGGGACACCATGGATCTTCAATGTTGTCTATTTAAAAGTACTCGGAATGCAATTCAAAATCAGATGGGGCCATAATTACAGAGAGCCACATCAAACACATTTCTGCGAGATCTCCATAGGGGAGTTGGAGGTTTGGACAACAAGCCGAGCTATGAAAATAAGCATCTACAACCGGGAAACTAACCCAAACAAAATAGTGGTTGAAAACACTGAGCTGCCCCTACGAATGCTGTGTGATCGAGTCTGCACACCCATCAACGATTGGGAAGAATACCCAGTACGAATGGCTTACAGGACGACTGTATCGTACAGAGGACACCCACTTGTCAGTACGGTAACAGCGTTGGAAGAATGGGGTGAACACTATGTGCAATATGGAAGAAAATCCAGGGAAATGTTCAGACAGAGACTGTGGGAGGCGGAGGAACAGCGCCGAAGAGGTGAGGACCCATCTGACGAACCTTTTTGTGGGCTGCAAGGCCCCCAGCTTGAACCTGCATGTTGGGGGGTCTACCAATGGAAGTGGGTGTGGAGAGGGTTGAGACCAGAATTGCCACACCCATCTCCTCTCTGCGTGGAACTGTACAAAGGACGTGTGAAAGGAAAAGAGGGCCAGGTCCCAGTGAGAGACAAATGCGACCACATTGGCAACCTGGAACGTCGGCAGATGGTTGACCAGCTCACACCATGCAGCATGTAGAACCCCATAGAACAGCAGTAACAGAGAAAGACATAATAGACTCAAGACCATCACCAAAGATACCAGAAAGTCTCATTTTGATGAACCTCAAGAAAATTATCACCTGAAAGCCAGCATACCTGCCACAGTATAAATCTCACCCTAAGCTTTGTCCTCCAACCTCACCATGGATATTTAATGTGGTCTACATGACGATAAAAGGAATAAGTATCAAATTGTAATGGGGACCCAAACCCCAACAGAAATGGCACCTGGAAGGACCCCAGCCTGAACCTACCGAATGACTGGTGATTCGGTGGAAGTGGGTGTGGTAAAGGTTGCAACCTGGATGGCCACACCCCTCTCCACTATATCTGGAACTCCTCAAAGATCAAGTGACCATAACTCACAGGCGCTCGAAGAGGGAGCCCAGAGCTGAAAGAAACGAAGTCTGAAAAGAAACTCTCTCAACATGACAAGCCTGGAAAGTAGACTAAGTCGAGATGATTCAAACAGCGATGCAGATCCACACATCAATGAAGAAGATCCACACATCTATGAAGATGTACCACAAATCTATGAAGATATGGCGACCCCTGACCGACCTAAGGACTGTTTAAGGATTATGAGAATGGATAAAGCAACTTGTCTACGAACCCTGCTGCGGGGATTCGTAGTGTTAATAGGCTTAGTTATGTTGTTGGTTATTTTGTATCAAGCCGGAATCAGACCATGGAGCCTAACGCATGTAAAAGTCTCCCATGGGAGATCCAAATATGCAAACATGACCTGCTGGGACACCACGCAAAGAGACATCTTCGTACCATGGGACAGAAATGAAACTGTTGAAAATCTTACCAAGACCTGGGAAAGAGTAAGACTAGCAGGCTATCCAGCTTGGATGTACCAGCTGAGAAACACCCCTGAATGGGTGTCTGCAGTAGAGGCTGAGAACCTAACGGGGCCAGACAAACCCCACTTCAAGGTAATCAATCTACTGATTTTGCCTGAAGGAATTGTGACCTGGATAATGCTCCTGCATCACAACATAAAAAGGACAACGAGATGTAACTGGATTCATCTGGACAAAGAAACCCCTGAATGGCACTGTGATTGGGGCTGTAGACCACTAATGGGATTATGCCACCAAGGATATTGGGAGGCTGAAGTGATTTATCCTGCCCCACCGAAGGATGACAGCTGCCAAGCCATACTCCCTCGTTGGGAATTTTGGGGTAATATTCATCTGGACTGTGACAAAGTCCCTCCTTTCATCAGAAGAAACCAGACTGGAGAACATCAAAACCTAACCAAAAGTCAAGACTGTCCACACCGTAAAACACAAGACGGTGCCAGAATCAACGCTACTGAGCAAAGTCCCAAAGTACGACCCAGGAGGTTTGATTCCGAAAGCAGAAAGAAATTGATAATTTTAGCCAACACCGCTTAAACCCCCCCCGGCTCTTGCTAGTATATAGAATTTAGTTTACTTATTTACTTCTTTACTTATTTCACTTATTTACTTATTTACAATGTCCTGATACAACCGGCCCAGCTAAGCCGGAAGAACCTGACGACGCTATCCCAGTCAGACCAGCAGTAGCTGATCCCATTGACTCAGAGTCTGACTTGATTCTTGAAGACTCACTGTAACACCACCGCTTCAGTAGGTGTGGATGGCAATGCTGCCTACTCGCCTGAAGGATATCTGAAGCCAGGGAGAATGCTGAAACACTGATGCCTCATGCCAGTGAGAATGCTGATCCTGATGCTCGATCAACAAGGGAGAACGAAGAATCATTGACCACTACAGGATCTCCGGAGATGACCTGAGGAGATGACCTGAGGAGATAACCTCACCTCAGTCGGGCGGAACACGTGGAACTGACCAGGATGACTACACCATGATGGAGGTTGAGAAGAAGCGAACAGCAATCCAGGGTCCAGAGGCACCAAGGATCCCGCGTGACCTGACGACGACATCTCGGGGTCCCAGATGGCATGGACACAGATGACGAGAAGATCACGATGAGTGTTAAAGGACTTGTTAGAGCAGTACCGCCTGTTTTCAAGCAGAGGGTGTCAAAATATGCAGGACTTTTGGGTTGAAAACAGACTTATACTGCTACAAAAATCTTTACAACACATATACACACACATGGTAAGTTGCCTTTGGCACAGGGCTGAGAGCAGGGTGTGATGGTACACTTTTTATCCCTTGGTGTTTGACCCTAGATTAGTTTAATTTTTATGGCATTTTAAACTCATATGTTTTTTATTTTTAGGCTTTGGTTGTATTTTAGTAAACTGTCTTTGAGTTGTTGTGTGGCATTTTCAGTTAACCCTGTGCTATAAGAAATAAGTTTGAGTCAGGCCTTACATGCACACACTAGGCAGAAAAACCAAGGCCTCTGAAAAGCAGCAGGTCTCTCTCTGAGAAAATATGGATCAAAACTAGATAAGAAGCTGCAAGGAGTTGTTGCAAAGAGCTTGGGCTTCTTATCAAGAAGAAAGAAAATAGTTTTTAGGGTATTTAAATCTCATACAGAACTGATCAAACATATAAATATAATCTTTTATTGGATAGCGATAAAATCATAGCATTTTGAATCATGATGCAGACACACGAAGCCATACGAACAGCAGGCCTCATATTTACCTAAACACACAGCCTCTTCCAAAACCAGCGTGCGCACAACCGCGCACACACACACGCGTACACGTAAAAACACGCACGCATACACACATGCACACACGTGCATGTGCACACACATACACTCACACACCAGATAAAAAGTGATCTTCAGGAGAGTGAAAGTAGCAGGCTTATTTCCTCATAAGGAGCTAGCTGAACACCTAGTATCTGACTTTTTGTATGTCTTGCATGCATCTTATAGTAACTTATCTTTGTGTGGTAATTCTCTGACGGCTCTGTGGTTGTTAAGTTTGCAGTGACCCACTAAGCACAGGCCAGCACCTCCACACACAAACTCCACAGACAGAGCAAAACAAGCTCTTATCAGAACAAGTCTGCTCATCTTCGCAGCTGCAGAGGAGTGAAGCTGTAGATGAGTTTTGGAGTATTTTAAATAAGTGAATCTATCATATAAAACCGATTTAGATAGAAGCCTTTTTATTTTTATTCTTTTATTACGCTTAAGCCTATGAGAAGTGATGTGATATATGTTTTCTTTTATGATTCACAGCAAACTAAAAGATGCTTCACTGCTGAGGGTTGAAAAATATAGTTTTGAACATTACATAGCACGTTAAAAGAGTGGTTTTTCCACAGTTTGAGTAAATTTAGGTAAAAGTTGAGGATCTGGGTGAAAGTTGAAAATTTCTTCTGACTGAAAAAATTGGAACTTTGCCCACATGACAGATGGCATTAAGTCATTCTCTGCTAAGGGAGGGTGACAGCTGAAAGAGACATTATGTCACCAAACTCTGTCCAGGGGGCTGGGACGAGGTGTAAAACGTTACCTCATCATTAACCAATGAAAAAATAAGAAAATGACATAAGCGTCTGCAAGTGGGGGCTGAAGTCCCTCTGTTAGAGCATAAATAAGGCTGTTTGAGAAGAGAAATTTTGCTGAGTTTCTGAAGTCATGAAGAGACCTTTGGATATTTTTGGACATTTCTGAAAAGACCTGGGACAAAAGAAGAAATGGATTTAATTCGAAGAGTTTTTCTCCTGGACAAAAGGAGTACTCTTATGCAGCCCGAATTAGCTATTATTTCATTTTTCTTCAAGATGAGAGAAGTCCCGGGACTTGGAGTAAAAACTTCCCTTCTTGCTAGGAGCGAAGGATTATTTCCCTTTTCCACACTAGGACTAAGTCACAAGGCTTATTTTCCATAATAGAGGTAAGGGATACTCGACAGAATTTGTTCATCTAAATTTATATTAAGAGTAAATTATTAATAACAGTAAAAAAGCCTCCTTTTATACAAGAAGATTAAATAATCGGTTGAAACCAACAAAGCGGAGATCTTCTCGCTGAAAGCGGACTGGTTTATCAGCTTGTTTGAGCTAAAAAGAACACAGAGTTCTTTTTGTCCTCCCTGCTGCTGCAAAAGGGCCTTTGAAAGCTCAACAGGAAGCTGTTTTTACATTTTTATCGGAGTAACTGATTTTTCCTGGATATAATTATTTTTATTTTTTACAAGATTTTTTTGTTTTATAACAATTCTGTGGAATAAACCTCAATTAATGGATTAAACCAATTTTTTTCCCTTCTGAATGAATTAGGGATATTTTCCTTTCTGTTCATAACAGATTAAAAGGAGTTTAAAGAGAAGTTTTGTGCGTCGAGAGATCAGACTGCAGCAAGCTGAATGTTTGGGAAAATTGGGAAGATAAGAAGAACACAGTGTCCCTGTTCGTCTTCTAACCGCTGTTAAAGGCCTCTCGTAATGGATTTTTAACTAATTTTTCCAGGAATTACCACATTATCTAATGGATTAAAATTGTCTATTTCTGGATTACCATTTTTCTGGATGGATTTAACAAATTTGTGGAACAAACAAATTCTCTTTGATTTAATTCAACTATTAATTAAGTTACTGTTTTGGGTCATCCGAGACCGACCCCAGAGCGGGGACCTGCCAGCTAGAAGCTGACTGACCTTGGATGGAAAGCCAGGAGTACACGATGTTCTAATTTTAGCCTCAGGCCTGCTTTGAAGGCCTTGTTCATCAGCATCGCAGAACAACTGAATGGATTACAATATCTTTGAATGGATAACACTTTTGAGGAATAATTGATTTGCCTGGGAGGATTACCAGATTTTTTAGCCCTGAACAGTTTTGATGGATTACAACTGGGATTTTTAACATAACAGAATTACCTGGAGGTTTTTATGTGGGATTAAACAAAGATTTGTCCAGTTTGCTGGAGTGCAGACTTCTGATTGGAGTACAACAGCATCACCTGGAGGTTTTTCTGTAGAAAAACAACCAGATTTCCGGATGGGATTATAAAACAAGTTTTTTCTGGTGGAAATAAAAACACAAGTTGGAACACACCAAGATTACCTGGATGGATTAAACATATTTGATCGGAATCAGATTATTGTAGAATAAACCAACATTTTAGAAGATTATACAAATTATACATTGGATTGCAACTCAATTCAATTAAAGCTAGAAACACATTAAGGCCCAGCGTGTGGAAGACATCTTTTGGTGAGCTGTGAATCTTTTATCTCTTAAATGCAAATCATGTAACCTGATTAAATCTTTTTCTGTAGTAAGTAGTGCTTATGCTGTTACCCCTGCAACTAGAAAATTAAAGAATATAAAACGTACAAATTTGGATTTTTCATTTGACTCACCTTGATATTAAATGATGGAAAACTTGGTTCAAAGATAACAACAAGATTATTGGAGGTTTTAAATGGTTGTGTTAGCCAAAAAGAGATAAACAACATCCTAGGATCTTACTTCCAAGATCCTAAAATTTATTAGGCCGGAAACAATTACTATCTACAAGAGGTAAGGCTGTCGTTTAATGCATGTTTCTCCGGGAGATACGATCTGACTCCATTCTGCTAAGTCAGGCTATCAAATCGGAGTGGGAATAAGGATGTGACATGTCAGATGAAGACAGTGAACAAGCCTAAGTGAATTACCTCGTCTCAGCCTTAATTCTAACTGATCTGGAGACATATCGGGTAATACTCGTGTGCAAGGATAAAAGTTAAAGAACCCGTTACTGGGTAGGCTGGAGTGAGGACTTGTCGCAAGATCCTGCGGCTAACCTCACTCACGTAGAATTAACATGGCGCCCAACGTGCTTAAAGCATAAAGAACTCAAGATAACAAGGCGTGCGTCAGTGGACGGACAAAGCGCCAAACCACAACTCTCCTAGGGTGGAGGAGTTGTAGCGCGGCAGGACTAGCTACCAGCTGAGTACCCCTATACTACTAGGCAGTGGTGGGGTAAGTGGGGCTTACTAAGGACTACTGACCATGGTTCAAACGGTAAGTTAAGCAGACAGTCTGTTCCCATCCGAAGCGCAAGGTATAGAGTCCGGGAGGCTCTGAGGAACAGACAACTCGAGACGGCAAAAACGAAAAATGGCCACGGGTGTGGCACCAGTAGGACTGGTGGACCAGTCCAAAATGAACGATCCAACTGAAACAAAACCTGAGCTGGTATCTACTACCACGACGGAGGATTCTCGAATCCAACAGACAAAAGCACTCACGGATCAGGGACAACACCTCACATCAGTCTGGAATCGACTCGGAGGAACAGTTCCTCCAGAAAAAGATGTTGGGGCTCTGAGAGTGGTAGTAAAGGGAAGTAAGAGAGAAGTGACCTTCATTGGGATGCCTGGTGAGACCTTGGTCCTCAAGATCGATCAAGCAGTAAAGTCTTGTGACCTAGACAAACAATGTTGGGATGAAAAGAGAAAAAACGGGATGAAACAAAATCCAACACGGCCAAAAGCAGCCCCTAGGGCTCAACAACAAAACCAACAACAAAGGGGATTTCAAGCCGAAGCAGCTAACACAACACCTCGAAGATGGGGCGACTATGTGCCCTCAAAAGAATATGCTAAAATGACCCCTGATGAAAGAAAGGCCCTTCATGAATTCCGACTGAGAAGGGATGGGGGACCAGCTAAATAATGGCCGAGAGGTTGCGGGTCACCCTTGATAAAGATTATTAGGACGTGTCGAAATCTATGCCAAAGTGGATGGAAAACCTTACCTAATGGTCTTTGGGGCAGAGGTGTCTGTGACGCAGAAACCTAAAAACAATATAACACCTTACAGTTCAATTGGCAAACAGGACTGTACAAAAACCTGTGAAAATATCCCCGAAGTAACAGAACAAAGAGTGAATGAAAGCGAATTCTCCCCGGCTGGGAAAGAGAAGTTGAAGCAAATCATTAAGTCAGCCTCTATGGCTAGATTCTAAAACAACTGCGGAAATATAGGTCCGAAAACCATGCACCCAATAGAGAGAGTGCCAGGAAGTGCTCTGACTGGAGAAGTTATGGCAGTACTAGAAGGATTGCTTGAACTAACTCACAGAAAAATAAAAACATCACAGTAGTGACCAACAGTAATCACTGTGCACAAGCCCTGACAAAGGATTTATCCATTTGGGAAGTAAATAGATTTGAAAGTGCTAAGGGAAAAGTGGTGACTCACCATTATTTGTGGAAGAAAATAGCTGGAATCAAGCTGAATCTACAAGTTGGAGGTGGAGCGCCAAAAATCCCACACTAAAGAAGAAAACTACTGGCAGGGCAATGAAGAAGTGGATCTTATGTGCAATAGAGAAAAATCGTTTTGTCGATCGAGAGTGGGAACAAACCCCGGCGGGCCGAGGGTCCCACAGGAGTACGTGTTAGAGGTTGTGCGTGGCGTGCATGAAGGGCTAGGTCATACGGGCGTACAACCTACACGTAAGGAGTTGGAGAGTCAGGAGCTCTGGATTCCCATGAAGCAAATTCGCAAGGTACTGCAGGACTGTGTGGTATGTGGTCAATATAACGCAGGACGTCGCGGGCACCGAGTGGATGGACAAACTATCAAGAGTATCATACCTTGGGGCTCAGTGTGCATGGATGTTGCTGGACCCATGGGAGTCACTAGCAAGAAGGGAGAGAAATATCTTCTAGTGCTAGTGGACTCCATGTCAGGGTATGTGGTAGTTAAACCGGCAAGAAAAGCTAATGACAACAGTGTCGTCAGCATGCTGGAACAAGTCTGTGGGTCAGAGCACAGGATCACCCATCAACAGTTGCAGTAAAGCCAAAATACAACGCCACAGACAAAGTGAAGAGAATATTAGACAATAACACGGTTGTGTTAACAAAAACAGGGAATCCGAGAAATAGAGCAACTGAAGCCAATTCCTAGCTAATTCAAAACCAGAAACCGGATTATGGCCAATGAACCAAGTACCATGCTCCCCTATCGTAGAATGGCCACTATATGCGGGGGAGTTATCTTAAGAAGAACAACCTCAGAGCTTTGGGCAGGTAGGGCTCTGAAGACCTTGGAGTACGCCAAGAGAAGATACCTGTCAGCAGAATGCGAAATGATCAAGTTGATTAAAGCTGCAAAACAGCTGTGAAGTCAACATGGAACCTACTGGCCTACCCATTTGGTGGGAAGGACCAGGAAAAGTTAAGCCCCTCTAACCTGAGGTGAAGAAAAAAGACCAAGCCCCTCAAAACTTGAGGTGAAGAAAAAAGACTAAGCCCCTCAAACCTGAGGCGAAGAAAAAAATAAAATGAAACTGTGAGCCCCTCAAACTTGAGGCGAAGAAACAAAAAGAGATGAAAAAATAAGCCCCTCAGAGCTGAGGTGAAAAGAAAAGATGTACGGGAGTTGCAACTAAAACCCGTAAAAGTAATGGATGCTTTTATTTGTGGGAAATGTAGGACCACAGTTTTACCAAGAGTAATGATCTTCACACAATGGGATTTGAGTGAAAGAGGC
The DNA here is from genome assembly GCA_038048925.1 of Garcialebias charrua. Taxonomy (NCBI): domain Eukaryota; kingdom Metazoa; phylum Chordata; class Actinopteri; order Cyprinodontiformes; family Rivulidae; genus Garcialebias; species Garcialebias charrua. The sequence continues at coordinate 14,674 of JBBPBX010003099.1, read as the reverse complement.
CCAGAAGATTGTACCTGTAAGTGGGAGGGGACTATGGTAAAGTACTGTGTAAATTGTCAAACGAGGCACAAAGGGTAGACACGCCCATAAGACCTGACTCCACCCAGTGGATTAAAGTCTCAGTACAGATGATCGTGGCTGCACACAGAGGAGTGTATTCGGTGGGAGCTACAATACAGCTGATCAAAGACAATAAAGAAGACACAGAAAAGTCCCAACCCAAGTAAAACAGAGAAAAAGCAAAGTGTGCTGAACGCTTGGGCCAGCAAGACATTTCTGAAGAAATGGAAGTACACAAACAAGAAAATGGACAACTAAAAACTGAACGACGGGGCGCTAGAATCATCAATGGATCTCATCATCGCAGAAAGAAAGGTAGAGAATTATTAAATCAAATCGTGAGGTGTCCAAATTATATCTGGAAAGGGAGAGATAATATAAAATCTGCAAAAATCATCGAAACATGCTGGTCCTGGGACAGAGACCCGCTTTACAATGACTCAGACTCAGAGGACGAGGCACCCACTTATGTGTGGAATTTGCTGATTCAACGATCCAGGACAGGACCGTATCAACCAGCTCTAATTGTACGGAAAGAACTAGTAAAGTTAGACCGTCCCAGAAAAGATTACACCCTAAACTTTAACAGAACCAAAAATTACTACTGCTCATGTATAATGTTCTACAGGAACAAAGACCTAACTAAAGGGTCTCTTAGAGGTATCACTGACTATGCAGTAACAAAAGACTCATGGAGAATGCCATACATCCCCAGCCCAATGGGGACACCATGGATCTTCAATGTTGTCTATTTAAAAGTACTCAGAAAGCAATTCAAAATCAGATGGGGCCATAATTACAGAGAGCCACATCAGACACATTTCTGCGAGATCTCCATAGGGGAGTTGGAGGTTTGGACAACAAGCCGAGCTATGAAAATAAGCATCTACAACCGGGAAACTAACCCAAACAAAATAGTAGTTGAAAACACCGAGCTGCCCCTACGAATGCTGTGTGATCGAGTCTGCACACCCATACCATACCATACCATTTTATTTATAAAGCACTTTAAACAGGAACAAGTCCACACCAAAGTGCTGGACAAACAAACACGCAACAGGTAACACAGACAATGGAGTACAACACGAAAAACATAAAAACCCATCAACGATTGGGAAGAATACCCAGTACGAATGGCTTACAGGACGACTGTATCGTACAGAGGACACCCACTTGTCAGTACGGTAACAGCGTTGGAAGAATGGGGTGAACACTATGTGCAATATGGAAGAAAATCCAGGGAAATGTTCAGACAGAGACTGTGGGAGGCGGAGGAACAGCGCCGAAGAGGTGAGGACCCATCTGACGAACCTTTTTGTGGGCTGCAAGGCCCCCAGCTTGAACCTGCATGTTGGGGGGTCTACCAATGGAAGTGGGTGTGGAGAGGGTTGAGACCAGAATTGCCACACCCATCTCCTCTCTGCGTGGAACTGTACAAAGGACGTGTGAAAGGAAAAGAGGGCCAGGTCCCAGTGAGAGACAAATGCGACCACATTGGCAACCTGGAACGCCGGCAGATGGTTGACCAGCTCACACCATGCAGCATGCAGAACCCCATAGAACAGCAGTAACAGAGAAAGACATAATAGACTCAAGACCATCGCCAAAGATACCAGAAAGTCTCATTTTGATGAACCTCAAGAAAATTATCACCTGAAAGCCAGCATACCTGCCACAGTATAAATCTCACCCTAAGCTTTGTCCTCCAACCTCACCATGGATATTTAATGTGGTCTACATGACGATAAAAGGAATAAGTATCAAATTGTAATGGGGACCCAAACCCCAACAGAAATGGCACCTGGAAGGACCCCAGCCTGAACCTACCGAATGACTGGTGATTCGGTGGAAGTGGGTGTGGTAAAGGTTGCAACCTGGATGGCCACACCCCTCTCCACTATATCTGGAACTCCTCAAAGATCAAGTGACCATAACTCACAGGCGCTCGAAGAGGGAGCCCAGAGCTGAAAGAAACGAAGTCTGAATCGAAACTCTCTCAACATGACAAGCCTGGAAAGTAGACTCAAGGCCGAGATACAGTGAAGCAGACTCCGTATACGCGCGTATACGGACGTATACGCGCGTATACGGAGCAGCTGCTTCACTTCAGCTGACTTCAGCTCAGACGTTCTCCTTGTTGTAATATGAGCTGCTGCACACGAAGGGGACAACTGAGCACGCTGATTGGTCACTTGCTGACACGCCTACTGAATTGATTGACAGCGCTCAGTCAGCTGAATGTGAAACCTAGTTGAAAGTGAAACCTTTAACATGAGCAGCTCGCTCAGACTTCTGCGGTGTTCTGATGCGCTGTTTCTACTATATATGTTATAAAAAGTTCTCTCAGAAATAAAAATAATAACAGGGAGCGCTTTTCCTGCAGCACACAGCCCACCAGGGGATATTAAAACATCGCGCACCAAGGTAGGACCTGAATTCATTCATTTCAATCATCGAGTGAACGGAGGAAGAAGCGGTTACTTGACTTTAGGCAAAAAAACAAAAGAAAAGGCCCGATCAGCGATAAAGAAGGGGAATTTATTTCATTTGTGTAACATACAAAACAGTCCGGCGCCGGGAAGTTTATGGTCAGACACCGCGTATCGCGCACGCGGATCGCGTATGCGTAGTAAAAAAATACCTTTGCGCGTACTTGCCCTGAGGGGCTACGCGGGGCTACGCTGCGTACGGGGCGTACGTACGCTGCGTATTGGCGTATCGTGAGGACGCTCGAGTGTATCTCGCCCTTCAGTCGAGATGATTCAAACAGCGATGCAGATCCACACATCAATGAAGAAGATCCACACATCTATGAAGATGTATCACAAATCTATGAAGATATGGCGACCCCTGACCGACCTAAGGACTGTTTAAGGATTATGAGAATGGATAAAGCAACTTGTCTACGAACCCTGCTGCGGGGATTCGTAGTGTTAATAGGCTTAGTTATGTTGTTGGTTATTTTGTATCAAGCCGGAATCAGACCATGGAGCCTAACGCATGTAAAAGTCTCCCATGGGAGATCCAAATATGCAAACATGACCTGCTGGGACACCACGCAAAGAGACATCTTCGTACCATGGGACAGAAATGAAACTGTTGAAAATCTTACCAAGACCTGGGAAAGAGTAAGACTAGCAGGCTATCCAGCTTGGATGTACCAGCTGAGAAACACCCCTGAATGGGTGTCAGCAGTAGAGGCTGAGAACCTAACGGGGCCAGACAAACCCCACTTCAAGGTAATCAATCTACTGATTTTGCCTGAAGGAATTGTGACCTGGATAATGCTCCTGCATCACAACATAAAAAGGACAACGAGATGTAACTGGATTCATCTGGACAAAGAAACCCCTGAATGGCACTGTGATTGGGGCTGTAGACCACTAATGGGATTATGCCACCAAGGATATTGGGAGGCTGAAGTGATTTATCCTGCCCCACCGAAGGATGACAGCTGCCAAGCCATACTCCCTCGTTGGGAATTTTGGGGTAATATTCATCTGGACTGTGACAAAGTCCCTCCTTTCATCAGAAGAAACCGAACTGGAGAACATCAAAACCTAACCAAAAGTCAAGACTGTCCACACCGTAAAACACAAGACGGTGCCAGAATCAACGCTACTGAGCAAAGTCCCAAAGTACGACCCAGGAGGTTTGATTCCGAAAGCAGAAAGAAATTGATAATTTTAGCCAACACCGCTTAAACCCCCCCCGGCTCTTGCTAGTATATAGAATTTAGTTTACTTATTTACTTCTTTACTTATTTCACTTATTTACTTATTTACAATGTCCTGATACAACCGGCCCAGCTAAGCCGGAAGAACCTGACGACGCTATCCCAGTCAGACCAGCAGTAGCTGATCCCATTGACTCAGAGTCTGACTTGATTCTTGAAGACTCACTGTAACACCACCGCTTCAGTAGGTGTGGATGGCAATGCTGCCTACTCGCCTGAAGGATATCTGAAGCCAGGGAGAATGCTGAAACACTGATGCCTCATGCCAGTGAGAATGCTGATCCTGATGCTCGATCAACAAGGGAGAACGAAGAATCATTGACCACTACAGGATCTCCGGAGATGACCTGAGGAGATGACCTGAGGAGATAACCTCACCTCAGTCGGGCGGAACACGTGGAACTGACCAGGATGACTACACCATGATGGAGGTTGAGAAGAAGCGAACAGCAATCCAGGGTCCAGAGGCACCAAGGATCCCGCGTGACCTGACGACGACATCTCGGGGTCCCAGATGGCATGGACACAGATGACGAGAAGATCACGATGAGTGTTAAAGGACTTGTTAGAGCAGTACCGCCTGTTTTCAAGCAGAGGGTGTCAAAATATGCAGGACTTTTGGGTTGAAAACAGACTTATACTGCTACAAAAATCTTTACAACACATATACACACACATGGTAAGTTGCCTTTGGCACAGGGCTGAGAGCAGGGTGTGATGGTACACTTTTTATCCCTTGGTGTTTGACCCTAGATTAGTTTAATTTTTATGGCATTTTAAACTCATATGTTTTTTATTTTTAGGCTTTGGTTGTATTTTAGTAAACTGTCTTTGAGTTGTTGTGTGGCATTTTCAGTTAACCCTGTGCTATAAGAAATAAGTTTGAGTCAGGCCTTACATGCACACACTAGGCAGAAAAACCAAGGCCTCTGAAAAGCAGCAGGTCTCTCTCTGAGAAAATATGGATCAAAACTAGATAAGAAGCTGCAAGGAGTTGTTGCAAAGAGCTTGGGCTTCTTATCAAGAAGAAAGAAAATAGTTTTTAGGGTATTTAAATCTCATACAGAACTGATCAAACATATAAATATAATCTTTTATTGGATAGCGATAAAATCATAGCATTTTGAATCATGATGCAGACACACAAAGCCATACGAACAGCAGGCCTCATATTTACCTAAACACACAGCCTCTTCCAAAACCAGTGTTTGCTTATCTGAATAATCAGAGAGGTAATCACAAGGTGCGTGACACGCCCTCACTGCAGCCTACCTGCTAACAGGGTCTATTGAACTGGTCCCGGAGTTTGGGTATTACCTTGAACTACGTGGGACAGCTTCCGACTGAAGGCTGTCGATGGGAGAATTCATCTGGACTATTCACCTCCTAGCTTCCACAAGCCACACCCCTTTTTCACCTTGCTCCTCCCTCCACCTCAGCAGCCGGGGACCGGAGGGTTTAGTACAAGGCAACTCGTGTTAACGGAGGCTTCTCCCGTGTTTAAGCTCGCTATTGTTACTGATCCAGTAAATTTTAGGATCCAGGAGATCGGATCCTGGGGTATTGTTTTAATATAACCTTTGTGCTAATGCTTAACCTTTAAAAACCTCCTAATAAAGTTGATGTTATCTTTGTGAACCAAACTTTACATTTCCATGGACAAGTGGGTGATGAATAAAAGTCAAGAATTTTACGTTTTGTTTATTTTAATCAATTATTTTGCAGGGAAGGATCAGCGTTACAGCATAACAGTACAATTAATTATTATGGTTATAGGTAAAGAAAAAGTATTAATTCACCAAACAATCTTAAGACTCGATGTTAAGCTGCTCGATCTGCATGGAGTCCTTGAGGAAGGTTCTCTTCTGGAGTCCAGGCTGGAGAGGCTCGGAGGGTCATCTCATTGATGTTACACAGTTAACACTTCCAATACCCATCCAGTCTTATGGACCAGAGTTAGAGCGCTTGATCATAAGAAAATTCCTCATCCAGCTTTATGAGCTAGAGTTTAGAGTACACTCTCACATTTCCATCTCATCTGATTTTAAGAATCAGAGTTAGAGTGGTCTTTTGCAATCACACATCTCTCCTGACCTTAAGGATCAGGGTTTAGAGTTTTACTTAAAATCTTACCCAGTGGATGTATCTCCCCAGAGCCCTCCGGATTATCAAGCAACCTCGAGCAATTAAGTTTCTGAGATAATTGAATTGTCTATTTGCTTCCGCTCTATCCGCATTTAATTTAATTTGATTTAAATCTAGCTGAAGCCAGGATTCAGTAAGGTGTCTTGCAGGCATCCCTTTTTCTTCCTCAACGTCCCTCGGGGACCGAGAGGGAAAACCTGAAGCAGTGTCCTCCAATCCCTGGGGACTGAAGCTCACCTCTGACTCCCTGCTGGTCTGATCTGAAGAAACAAGTTTTGCGTCGTCCTGGCTGTCTGGGTGAAAGCTCCTTCGTCCTTCCTCAACTTCTTGAGAAAAGAAGGAAAGAAGTCCTTCCCCAGGACGCTTGTTCTCCTTGGTCAGCACAGAGTCGATCTGAACCACGCCTTGGGTCTTCAGTGGAGCAGGTCAGCTCCAGCTACTCGAACAACACAGCCTCGTCCTGTCGTAACAGGGTGGTTAAATAGAAATCTTAGTCCCGCCTTCTCCCTAGGAGGAGGGGGATTGCTAGTCTATGATTGGCCGGATCTGCTTGCTTTGTCAGTTTCCAGGCAGACTTGTTGCTCTGTTCTATTTCTGCTTGAAGCTACATGTTCCCTTATTAGGAAATGATTTTGCTCTTTTTGCTCGAGGCTGAATGATTCACCATGGCCGGGAGTTGACACAACTCTGGTCAGTTAGTTGCATCACTTTTTCCAGTAAAGTGTTTGCAAGTTATACTTTACAACATGTGTGTTTTGCAAGAGACCACTTTTGTCACAGAACCACCTTTGAAACATAGTAACACGTCATTACAGTTGCTATTATAAAAATGATTAACTCTTCATCATTATAACATCACATATTAAATGATTATATTGGTTACAACCAGGTCTCACTTGATTATTTCCAGTCAAAACACATGTACCATGATTATTGGTTAAAATCATATATCTCATGATTATACTGATTAAAACATGTTAATATTAAAATCAATTAAGGTTAAACCAAGTTTAGATAAAAAAATATTAAAGTTAGAACAAGTCTTTTACATCAGGTTTTTCCCTTCTACTTCTCTGTTTAGTTCAAGAATGTTCGTGTGTGATTTTGAGAGTGTGACTGCTTGCTTTTGGGAAGTGACTTTCTTCATGACTTTCACAACTTTTAACTGTTAAACTTTAAGACACAGTTAACTTCTCTAATTTATCTTAACCTCATAACTACAGTTTCCAACACTCAGATGTTACAGGCTTTTCTAAGGTTTTAAACAACCACTCTTTTCTGCTCCTTTTGCAGTCCTCATTCTGCACTTCTCTGCATGTTTTTGTGTGAGTGTGCGTCTGTATGTGTGTGTGTGTGTGAGTCTAAGTGGGCCTTCTTTCCTGCCACTCTTTCTGTGCACACATTCATAACAGATGAGATAACTGAAGTTACATAATAGGCAAGTCCGGGCCAGTCCGGACAAGCCCAGACATGTTTCTACCTCGGCAACTGTTATTAATATATTTTTTGTACTTCATTCCACAAGTTTTCCTGTACTGCTTAATTTTTGTTGGTTTTTGAATCCATAATAAACTCACTCTTCTCGACACCCTCTCTTTGGAATCAAAACCTACAAACATTTCATTGAACCTTAAGCCAGTCCTTGTTTTCATCAATCGCCTCCCCGGTCAGCACATCATCGTCTTCATCATAATCGAGATCACTCTGAGACTCTGGATCAGTTTCAGGGTCCTCTGTGTCGCCTAGTCCCATGTTGCAATTCTCATCCTCAGCTGCATCCCAGGAATCCAACACCTGCAGCTCGTAGTCTCCTTCTGGCTCCTCCACCGAGGGTGTAGCGACTCGTTCGGGTCCTGATGCACGGACTCCATCTCGATCCTCCACTGGAACAGGAGCTGGGCTCTGCACAGGCGAGGGGAGAATGGTCACAGTGAACATAGGGTCTGAGCTATCATCAATCATGGGAGACCCCACAGGAGTGACTGGTTCGATTCCAGACCATCTTTCATCTGATTGCATATATTCAGAAGCATCCGGCACTTGTTGTGGTTGTTCTTGAAGCGCTTGGATGACCGTGAGTGACTCGTCTGGGGACTGTGGGCCTAGGTTGAATCCCTCCATTAACAGCACGTTAGGGGGGATTGACCCTTCAGGACTGGTTGGGTCAAAGGAATCAGTGTCTATGGACCCGGTGGAGCTCGATGGACCCACTTCACTGCTCCCAAAGTGTTCCAGGTAGCGGTTCAGTGTCTCCAATGTGCACATTTCTGGACACTTTGGGCATTCTGGGCACTCAAGAACAAGGATGGGTTGGTTAGGGGAAGCCACATCCATAGGCTCGGTTTCAGATTGAGCCTCTGGGGATTCAGGACGGAGGGGAGTTGCTACGGGGCTCTGGTCTGGATTCGCGACCACAGGCGATTGGGCCAGGTCAGTCTCTTGTGAACTTGTGGCCTGGCCTTGGATAGCGGTCACCTCATGCGTTCGGGCCAAGGAGGGATTGGCTTCCATGCCCGTATCCAACGAGGCAGGCACCTCCTTCGGCACAGGTTCTGGTGGATCTTGTGTGACCTCAAAGGCCGGGCCATAGACCAACGCCAACCCTGTGTACAGATGATTGGCCACGAACCTGGTTCCGTTGTCAAGATGTTCCCACGTCTTGGCTACCACAGGATGGTATGTGGCACCTGCTGGAATTGCCCCTATCGCCAGATAGGGTGCAGCCCTCAGCGCCGAGGTCCAGATGACTTTACAGGTGCTCTCGGTGGCCACGCACACCTCTACTGGTACTTTGGGTAGGCTGTCTGGTTCATCTAGGACCAGGATTCCGTTCACTACAGCCGTAGCCACCACATTGGAGTGGCATCTTTGGCACCACCAGAACGATCCAATGGCCCAAAGGTATTTGGTTTCCGTCAACCCACGATGACAGAAACAGCAAGGCTCCTCCGGCTCCTGTAACAGCAATAATGGATGTGACAGGACTTGTTCTAAAATTTTCCATTGTACATTTAAAACAAAGTTTTATTCAATCATTTCAATGTTCAAACAATCATCTTTTTCTCCTTTTTCTCTTTTTCATTTTTCATCTTTTCATCTTTTCATCTTTTTCTGTTTTTTATTTTTTTATTTTTTCAAATTTTTTTTTTTTTTTTGAGAATATATTTTTTAGGAGTATTTTTTTTTTTTTTTTTTATACAACAATACTCTTAGACCTCATCGCCTCTTGAAGCACTCAACTACGTTTGCCGGGCCTTGGGGTCCAACCTGGACCTTGCACCGTCGGCGTCTACCATTGAGCATTTCTCAAAGAGATGAGACCGAGTACAAAACATTCCATGATTATGACAAAAAAAGAAACAATAATAAAAATAATGAAATAAAAGAATTAAAATTAAAATTAGCGTGAGCAAGGGATTTCAAGCAATGTTGGTTATAATGATCAGGATCTTGTATCTTCCAGGAACTCAGATGTCTCGATCTACGGAGATTCCACGATCTCCGCTTGCCTCTGGTTCAGCAGGGAGCGGTCTACGGGTGAGCTTGAAGATGGCCCCATAAGTCATCATCCAAGCCACGATGGGCACCGTGGTGCAGAAACTGATCCAGTATAGCACGGAGCAGACTTCCCACACCAGGCCCCATCCAATCAAAACAGCTAACTTGATGGACCAACGGTATCTATTCTGGGGTCTCAGGGACAGTGTCTGATAAAGCAGGTGTGCTACCACAGTTATGGCTATGGTGGCTTCCATCACCACCGTTACAATTCTACCAGCCGTGTTTCCACAGTTGGTTCGGGGGATGAGCAAGGGAGTGAGTCCTGCTGCACACTCAAGGGCTACCACCACTGTATCTACCATCAACCAAGCTGCGAGGACCACACCCTGTCGAAACGACATGCTCACTCTTCCCAGCAAGTAGACGACAAACAAATGGGGCATAATTTCAGCTCTCTTGAGTATTACATGGGTCACAACTATCTTAGCGTAGGCCTGTAGGGCTACAGGTATTCGCATCAACCTCCCTCTGCCCCACTCCCCGGTATGGCAGTAGCACATCCATGCCATCATAATCAGAAAATATTCAAATGAGCTTCCTTTAAAATATGCCGGACACGGAGGCCAGAGTTTGGTGCCAGGGACTGCAGTAGTACCTGACTCCCATAAGTACGTACTCACTTCTGACTGAACAGTAGTTGCCTGGCTTTCTTCGGTGGTCATGATTCAGATTGTTATTTTCCTAAACCAATAATAGGTGATATGGTTCTTTCTTCTTAAAATACCACAATAATTGTGGATGATATGTTTCTCCCAATCTTCTAACTGCTCTCTTTGTTGGGCTGTTATCTTGGTTTTCCAATCACAGTAGCCAGGCAACACTACTCCAGAAGTGTTTGAATATCCTGTTTGAGTTTCCTTGTGGCTCCGGCCTTTTATTCTGAGCCAGCGCCCGGTTCTGGTGGGAGTGGCCTCAGGCTCCTCCCCCCTTTGCGGGCCATGGCTTTGATACACTCCTGTAGGGCTACACGCCCTACTAAGGCAACAAGGATTATGCCTACTAAGCTAACCAAATAAGGCCAGATCTGAAGGAACAGTTCAAACACCCACCCTTCAACTATACTTCCTCCTTCCTTGATCACCTCTCCAACACCATGTATGGCTTCTTTAACTTTGCGGCCTACGGTGTAACTAACAGTCTCATACCATGCGCAGCTATGCAGATTTTCTTTATCACCACATTCTTTCCAGCTTTCTTCTGGATACTGACAGGATATGTTGGAATAGATTTGGTTCGGACCTACCCATTCATATCCCTGTATCTCATCCCCGAGGCACATGCGGCGCCTTGCTGCATGGCCTTCGGCTAGAGCAATCATGGAGTCTGATACAAAGGGGATTATCACTCCCTGAATGTGCTTTCTAGTTCTTAACTTATGTCCCAATATAATATTAGTACAAGTTGTATCGTCAGGCACTGACCTTCTCCATATTTTACCATATTTCTTCCAGACCACCTCTGAAGCGTGGGTTGAGTATTCTCCTGCATAGTAAGCGTCACAATAGCTTTCCCATCCGGGCAGCTCATAACAGGGTCTTCGAGCCAAACTGATCACACACACTGTCTTTTGTTCATTACAAATCATTTTCCATGGCCTAGGACTAACATACCTGTCTGGGCGATATATAGCAGTCGCCCATATATCTTGCTCTTTGGAATACACAGTGGCTAAGAACTGATATCTAATCCAATAATTATTTGATTGATACAAACATGGGACTACCCATTCTTTCATTTCTTCTTCCTGAAACCCCCACCAGGTTCGTTTTTTATCCCTCTTATGGTATTCATGCCAGGCTTGAAGCAAGATTTTAACTGTCTGTGCCTTTTTCAGAACGGTACAATCGTAACGCCACGTAGACATGACAGCTACCTCAGTCTCCCACAACCTGCATCTTGGGGATGCTCCACTACTTTCCCACACTGTGTTATTGAGGCTAAGGAAAATTCGTTCAGCTACACATTTGTCAATTTTGTCAAATTCACCTTTTGGTGCATTAAGGAGTTCATCTGGTCTAGGTAACTTTTGCACGAACATGTCAGAATAGTATGGTCCCATTAAGCCTGTGTGAAGTCTAGAGTGTCCCTCTACAAAATCACCTTCAAAATGGGGTAACCCTGGGACTATCCAAACCCATGGTAATGTTATATTTAACCAATTTTCGTGCCAAGCATTTGCAGGATGAAATATAGCTGCCCAATTCCAATAATAATATCTCTGATTCCAAACTGGTGTTATTGGTAAGTAATACTGAGATTTGCACTCACCATACAGGTTCCAATAGCAGATTGGTAGTTTCTTTAATTTATTTTCTTTGCAATATTCCACGTAGGCCTTTGCCTTCTCTGTGTCATATTTTGGGTATACATGATGTCTTATTGGGAAACCTATGCCGCGGTCTCCCGCCACGTCTATTGGAGTGGGGGGTGCACCAGTATACCACTGACGGGTTGTTCCCCCAGTGGGCCGTACTTTGTGCATTGGGTTGGTCGCATTAGTTTTAAGCCCTTTCTTGTACTTAACAGTGTGAATAGTTTTGACTTTAGTTAAGTTCTGATTTTCCCTAGTGTAATTTCTTTTGATGAGAGGAGGGCTTTGGTCACAGTCTAGGTGGAGGTTGCCCCAAAACTCCCAGCGAGGGAGAATTGCTTGACAAGTGTCCTCTTTTTCTTTAGGTGGTGCGGGATGGATCACTTCTGTATCCCAGTAACCTTGATATCCCAACCCTGGTAGTGGTCGACAGGCACGATCACACTGCGTTTCAGGTGGTTGCTTGTCTGGTTGGATCCAGTTACATCTCATTTCTCTTCTAACCTGTTGTTCTAAGATTGCTGTCCAAACCACAAACCCGTCCCGCAAAATTAGCAGGTCGGTGATGGTCCAGGACACATCTGTTAGATTTTCAGCATCAACAGCTGCGTACCATTCAGGCATGTTGTTCAGCTTTTTCCTCCAGGCTCGGTAGCCTGCTTTTCTCACTCGGTTCCAAGAAAGAGTCTGATTTTGAATGTTCTCACTTTGGTTCCATGGCATGAAGATGTTCTTTCGTGTGATGTCCCAGCAGGTCATGTTTGCATACTTGGATCTCCCGTGGGAGACTCTCACATGCGTTAGGCTCCATGGTCTGATTCCGGCTTGATACAAAATAACCAACAACATTATTAAGCCTATTAACACTACGAATACCCGCAGCAGGATTCGTAGACAAGTCGCTTTATCCATTCTCGTAATCCATGAACAGTCCTTAGGTCGGTCTGGGGTCGCTAGGTCCTCGTAGATGTGTGAGTCATTTTCATAAATGTGTGGATCTTCATCGCTATCTGAATCATCGCTGCTTGAATCCTTACTATTCAGCCTTCTGTTCAGAGGAATCATGTTTGAGAGGATTGCCTTTGGAGCCTTTGTTTCTCTTGGACCTGGGTCTCCTTCTCGAGCGCCTGTGAGTTGTGGTCACTCGGTCTTTGAGGAGTTCTAGATAAAGTGGAGAGGGGTGTGGCAATCCAGGTTGCAGTCCTTTCCACATCCACTTCCACTGAATCACCAGCCATTCGCCAAGTTTAGGCTGGCGTCCTTCCCAGCGCCATTTCTGGGGGAAACTGGCTCCTTGTGTGTATTTCAAGTGTCTCTTGTAAAAAGCCTTGAAATACTGATCTCCTCTGGCACCCCCTACGGTCAGAGATTCTATTAGAACTATCAATGGTTGGTCTTGATACAACACATGCATCACGTACCCTTCTCTGGCCCATGGCCTGTGCCAACGTTGGTAGGGGGTACGCATACGGTCTCTTAACACTCTTATAGGTAGGTGTTGATTCTCGATAACATAGCGCTCTGGGTTACTCACCATTCCTTGGATGGTTTTCACCATGGCGGGGCTTGTGGTCCATATCATCATGCCTCCCACAGAGATTTCAAAGAATCGACTTTGGAAGGTTTCACGATAGTTAGGTCCCCATCTTAATTTAATACTTATTCCCGCTACTGTCAGGTAAACTACGTTGAATATCCATGGTGAGGTTGGCGGGCAAGGTTTAGGACTATTTTCATATCGGGGCAGGTATGCTGGCTTCAAGTGATATTCCTTTTGAGGGTCATTTAAATTAGTCTTTTTAAAATATTTGGTGTTTGTATAGAAATAATTCTTAGTACAGTCCGTCCAGAAAGAGATATCAAGTTTAGGTTTGTTAAGCCAAACTATTTTTCCATTTACTCTCAGAGCTGGTATTTTTGGACCAACCTTATCAAATTGAACCAAAATATTCTCAGTATCTTCATCTACTGTCTTTGAGTCTATAATGTCTTCTTCCATTACATGCCTGGTGGAAAAATCGGGTCCAGACATGCCAGGATCCGATGTCGTGTTTCTGGGCTGATCGTGTACCTGGGAGGTTTAGGTGGTGTCTCACCTTTTTCTCTTCTCATCACCCTCTCTTTATAGAGCTCCACACAAAGGGGCGAGGGGTGATGCAAGTCTGGGTTCAACCCCCGCCACACCCATTTCCATTGGGAGACCCCCCAGCATGGAGGTTCAGGCTGTGGGCCGTGCAACTGGCCAAAGGGTGCATCATTGCGGGCAGAGGCTTCGAAATGTTCCCATATATATAATATCTGATCTATGGCCTTTTCTCTCATTTCGGCAGCGTATCTATCATAATCTTTGCCCATTTCGATCAATTGTGTCGTTATACAGACTAATGGATGCCCTCTGTAGGATATCTTTATCCTGTAAGCCAGCCTTAGGGGATAATTTTCCCAGCTATGGGAAGGGGCACAGATTCGGTCGTACAGCATTCGCACGGGTAGTCTAGTGTTTTCAACCACCACTTTCTCTGGATCACACTCCCTCTCGTGGATTCCTATCCGCAAAGTTGGACTCGTAGCCCAGATGATGTAATCCCCCACTGAGATTTCACAGTATTCTGTTTGATGGGGTTCTGCATAGTTTGGGCCCCATTTGATTTTAACCTGGAGTCCCTGTACTACCATCTGGACCGCGTTAAAAATCCAGGGTGTCCCCATTGGGCTCGGGTTATATGGGAGTTCAGTGAAATCACTTATCCAGACTAACCCAAGAGGCCTGTCTTTTGCCTGGGTTAGGTCTGATTCCCTGTATGTCCTTACACAGGAATTGTAATAATTTGATGACCCATTATATTGGATGGAGAAGTCTT
>JBBPBX010003098.1:64948-84985 GCA_038048925.1 Garcialebias charrua | reverse complement strand
CAACTTCACTCTCACCTGTCCAACAACAACATTTATGAAGAGTTTCAATCTGGATTTCGCCCCCACCATAGCACCGAAACAGCCCTAGTAAAAATTACTAACGACCTCCTTCTTGCTGCTGACTCTGGTCTTCTGTCCATCCTCATTCTTCTTGATCTAAGTTCTGCCTTCGACACCATCTGTCATTCTATCCTCCTCAACAGACTAACCTCCATCGGCATCTCAGGTACCCCGTTAGACTGGTTCACCTCCTATCTCTCTGACCGCACTCAATTCATTCAGCTTAAATCCTTCCGTTCCCAGTCTTCCCCTGTCTCCACGGGTGTCCCCCAAGGCTCTGTCCTCGGACCACTCCTCTTCATCATTTACTCGCTCCCCTCTACCTCTCCGAGCTGCTGGAACCATATGTTCCATCGCGGGCCCAGAGATCATCTGATCAGATGCTCTTGGCGGTCCCAAAAACACGTCTGAAGCTCCGTGGAGATCGAGCGTTTTCAGTCACCGCCCCCAAACTCTGGAACAACCTCCCCCCCAACATTAGACAGGCCTCCTCCCTTCTCATGTTCAAATCCCTGTTAAAAACCCATCTGTTCTCTCTGGTGTTTCATACTGTGTGAGCTGTCGTAGTGTATATATATATTTTTTTTTTACTGTGTTTTTTTCATTTTAATTTGTTCTTATACATTTTTATGTACTTTTACTACTGTTAATATCATAATTGTTACTATTGGTGTGTGTTACTGTTTCTGTACATTTTTAAACTTTTATGCTGTGTGTGTGAAGCACCTTGATAACAATTTATCTGTTTTAAGCTGTGTTATAGAAATAAAATTGACTTGACTTGACTTGACTCCTTCCTCTAGGCCACATCTTCTACAAACATGGCATCCATTTCCACTGGTATGCTGATGACACGCAGCTCTACTTGGCATCAAAACCTAACTCCACCCACCCGCCCTCCATCCTCACCGACTGTCTCATTGAGCTTAATCACTGGTTTTCTAACAATTTCCTTCAACTAAACAGCAACAAAACAGAAGTCATTCTCGTCGGTACCAAAAACTCTATTTCAAAATCAGAACATCTTCTCGTCCCCCTTAACAACTCTCTGCTATCCCCCTCCCCTCAGGTCAAGAGCCTCGGTGTCATCCTCGACACCACTCTTTCCTTCACTTCACACATCAACAATATTACTCGGTCTGCCTATTTCCACCTCCGTAATATTAACCGTCTCCGTCCTTCTCTCACACCCCGCTCCACAGCCATCCTGGTGCACAGTCTTGTGACTTCCCGTATCGACTACTGCAACTCCCTTCTCTACGGCCTCCCCAACAAATCTCTCCACAAGTTACAGATGGTCCAGAACTCAGCTGCCCGTGTCATCACTCAAACCTCCTACTATGACCACATCACTCCTGTCCTGCAGCAGCTCCACTGGCTCCTGTAAATCACGCATCATCTTCAAAATTCTACTCCTCACGTTCAAATCTATCCACAACCTTGCCCCTCCTTATCTATCCGACCTCCTACAAATCTCCATCCCATCACGCTCTCTCAGGTCCTCCTCTTCACTACAACTCCATGTACCCTCTGCCCGTCTCTCCACCATGGGGAGCAGGGCCTTCACCTGCTCTGCCCCTCACCTCTGGAACGCTCTACCGCCCGACCTTCGAAACACCACCTCCCTTTCTCTGTTCAAGACTGCCCTGAAAACCCATCTCTTTAGACTAGCTTATCATTAACTTTACTAAATGTATTTTTATCTTCCATTTTATATCCTTTATGTATTTTATATTTCAATTTGTCGCTGATAATGTTTGCTCTGTATTCACTGTGTTGGTTTGTTAAGTGTCCTTGGGTGTCATGAAAGGCACTTTTAAATAAAATGATTATTATTATATTATTATTATAGAGGGCCCCAAACAAATTTCGCGTGGGGCCCCATGGAGGCTTGGGCCGGCCCTAAGTGGTAATGGCAGTCATCCCCCGATCAGAAGGTTGGAGGTTCGAATCCCAGTTCCGCACACCATGTACCATTGTGTCCCTGGGCAAGACACTTAACCCCGAGTTGCTCCTGGTAGGACTGGCAGCGCCTTGCATGGCAGTCTGCCGCTACCGGTGTGTGAATGTGTGTATGAATGTGTGGATGGTTGGTATTGTAAAGCGCTTTGGGGCCCCTCATAGGGGGCTGGAAAGCGCTATATAAATAAGCTCCATTTACCATTTACAGTGCATGTCCCAAGAGCCAGCTTTGGTAAGCCAGGGCAGAGGGCCAAGGTCCCTGCTTTCAGCCACTGCCCATGGCTTCATGCACCTGACTCATTTGGCCCCTCCTGTAGGCAGGGGGGCCGCCAGGAATATTGGGCCCCATGACAAAAAAATCCAATTGGGCCCCCCTGCACAGCTGCTTTTGCCACATCTCTAGAATTTAACTGACAGTGGTGGGATGTAACTAAGTACAAATACTTTGTTACTGTACTTAAGTATATTTTTCATGTACAGTATTTGTACTTTACTTAAGTAGAATTAAATGTGGGCTACTTTTACTGCACTACATTTTACATAAAGTATCTGTACTTTCTACTACACTACATTTCTATAATGTGTTGAGTTACAAGTTACATTCACGTTGCAGTTTTTTGATTTGTCGTTAGTTTGAAAGTAACTGATGTTGAGAGAGTTGTTGGTCCATTGAATCACTGCAAAGTGGACAGGTAACATTAGACCCACCTTCAAGAAGAGCTGGACCAGTGACGTATATTTTAGTATATATGTCATTGAGCTGGGAGCACCCACAGCACCACTAACACACACAAAATGGATTCCACTACAGAGATTCAGCCAGAAGATACACAACACCCAAGGCCTTATTGAAAGCTTATTGAAAGACTGTTCAGTACAGCAGGACAGATTCTCTCTCCCAAAAGATCCAGACTGGACTCAAAAAACTTTGAAAATCAACTTCTTCTGAACTTGAACAATAAATTCTTGCTGCAATATTAAAATGTGTCACTTCATGGGATGTTAGGAGACAAGAGATGTCTCCAAATGTCTTGACACTCAGGTCCAAGTTTTGAAAATGGTGTCAGGAAGTTAAAATATTCTTCACTATTGACCCATTACAAGGTTGACATATTTTAACTAGAGTTGATGACAAACTGCAGAACTGATCAGAACCTGTTCCTTTGTTAGGTCTAATGCTCCTTTTTTTCAGGCAGACAACTTTTACTTAAATGTGTTTAGTGCTGTTAAAATGACACGTTGGTTTTGTTTTATGTTAAATAAAAACTTTCAAAGATATAATCATTCCTCTTTCTTAGCTTGCTTAATGGTATTTAACTCATCCCTGAAATTCTGATGCACAGAATCACAAGTCTAAGTGTGAACTGTGTCACTGGGTAAGCACAATAAAAACATGTATTATCTGCAGCATTGTTCATTAAAATGACTCAACACTATTAATGTATTACAGAAAATATACATAGAGTATGTACACTTAATGGTATTGTAGACCACTGCATTAGGTAATACATTCAGCAAGTACTTTTACTTTAATACTTTAAGTATTTTTAAAAGCAAGTACTTATTTACTTTTACTTAAGTAAAAATATTAATATGGTTCTACTTTTACTAGAGTACATTTTTGTCTGTTTATTTGTACTTTTACTTAAGTACAGTGTTTGAGTACTTTCTCCACCTCTGCTAACTGATCCAGCAAAAGTTTTACATAAATAACATTAAAGGCTTGCTTCCTTTGGTCCAATACTGGTACTAGCACAATATTTACTGTTAGTGAATTGTACATGCAACCGTCTGCATAGAGTATGCAATTCACTATTTAAAGCAAGATTAAAAACTACACATAAAAATGCACTAAAAGCCATATATTAATCTCTATTTTTATTGCACAAATTCAAAACAAAAAATTCTCTAAACATTCTTGAAAGATAAAAGACACTTAAATATACATTTGTAAATTGTAACTATATAACATTTACAAAAATCTACCTTACATCGTGTATAACTTTACATTCAAATTAGATTAAAATATATTGTCATCATCACCTCAAATTAGTGAAAACAGCAGATCTATGAACAAGGTAGGAACAAACTTCTGGAAACCCAACATTTTCATGCCTCAAATATATCATTTAACAGTATCTGCCTCTTGTTCAGCCACACACAGAGCCAGAGCCTTCTTGCTTCTGACTGCACCAGCAGCGTCAAATGAGCTAAAGCAGCCAGGAACATACCATTTCATGCAGATACAGGGGGGTGTTGTTAAATATGAGGATGTTTGCTTTTTGGTCTGGGAGAGATAATATTTAAGTTTTACTGTTAAAACAAGTAAAAACAAAGCTACTACCATTAATGTATTATTATCAGGGGCCCACCACACCATGAAAAAAAAAAAAAAAAAAGCCCAATCTCGGGCCCCTTTCAGTCAAGGGCCCCTGGAATTGTACCAACTTTTACCCCCCATACGGCGCCCCTGCCTGTAGGTGGTGGGCCCACAGGAAACTGTATTTCAGTGTTGGGGTTTTATGTGAGGCAGCACAGTGGCACAGTTGGTAGAGCTGTTGCCTCTCAGCAAGAGGCTATGACGATGCACAGATGTATCGTCTGCATTTTGGGTCCAACTCCCTACACCCACCATGACAGTGAGAGAGAAAAAAAGAAAAATACTATAACACAAGTCAGTATTTTTGTTATGTAGACCAAATCCTGTTTGTAGCTTTGCAAAAGATTAGTGAATATTAGGTGTTATTTCCAAAAAATGAATGTTTGTAACCAAATCACAAATTATCTTTTGGCATTTTGTTAGAATCGGGTCATTGATTCAATTAGCCAAAATAATCAGTGAATGTCATGCATTGTGCCTGCAGATACCCTTGAAAGATTTGTTTGCATCTTTACTGTCAACTTGTCAAAACATTTCTGAATTAGGTAAGAAACAAATGAGTTTGCTCCATTCAATAAAGGAAAGTCCATCTATCATCTTTACCCTCTTCTTCCTTTTGGGTCACTGGTACTGGTGTCCAACCATCACTGTGCAAGTATTTTTATTCCCCCTCTGGGTCTCGCTTGAGGTGGCTGCTAGTGTAGCATATATGATGTAAATGCTAAAGATCAGACAAAGTGGTGATCACTCAAAAGTATTAGTAGCAGGCCAGTTATCAGAAGGTTCTAATGTTCGCCTCATGAAGGGTCATGGTTGCATTTGTATTTAAGAACACAAGGACAGAAAATCAGTGCATAAGGTGCTTTGTATTAAATATGATACAGTATTTACAATATGTACAAAAACAAAACAAAAACAACTGTCATCAATGTCATCAATCCATTCATTATACCAATAAACAAAATATTTCAATAGATGAACAGATCTCCCAAATTATCTAGACTAAATCCAAATGCTTGTATTAATCCCACAGTTCATGAAATACCAAGGCCAGGGCAATAGTCCAGATAAGATTGAGGGGTTTAAATGTAGTCAATGAAGACCAAATAAATGTTCAGGAGCCTTTAGCGCTTGTAAAGGTTTTTGGGTGTGTGTGTAGGGAGCAGGCCACAGCATCTCCTACCGCACAAGACAACTCAGGTTCTGGCTCCGGGTTCTTTGGGCCTGAAGCCTAGTGGTAGCTCGCCATCATGGGAAACCTGGCCTCCATCATAGGAAATCTGGCCTCCCTCATAGAAACCTGGCCAGTTTGCTTGTTTCTGGTCTTTTAAGCACAAAACAGCAGTTTCTCACTGCTTAGAGACATCTAAAAGCTGCAGCAGCTCTGAACTTCCTCAGTCACCAGTCACACACACCTGCTTTCCCAAATGATGGGAGGAGCCATGTTTTTCTATGAAACTCAAATCTCACAAAATCTCATGAGATTTCACACTTAGTCCCAAAACAGTGGACAAGGTGAAAGCATAAAATTGAGGAAATACAAAAACCAAAATGGACTGGGTTACACCCTCCCCGCTTTAATTCGTGCACGTCCCCGTTGCAGGAGAATTATTGGACTTTACCAGTTCTGAACATCTGCTGCAGGGACGATGGTTTAAAGCCTGAGTATAGGCATCGGATAAGCCCTGAAACAAGGTTTGAACAACAGAAATTAATGGGTTACCCAATACAGAGTATTGCAGTCGACTTGGCTGGTGACGCTGCCGGGTAGATTGTCTGAGGGCTATCTCAGCCTCAGCATCATTAGATGCAGTGGCAGAACCATTATATGTCAGATCCAATGATGACTCAGATTGTTCAGGGCCAAGACCTTCACCCTCAGCCTCCACAGATATGGTAGCTTCATGTAAGTCTTCAGTCATGTCAGTAAATATGTTTTCTTCCACAGGCAATTCCACGGATTCAGAAGGGTAAACTGTAGTGTTTTCCTCCATCTTTGGCACTTTTGTTAGTTCTTCTGCCTTATCGACAGACGTGAGCGGCTCTTCATTGGACAGTGGCAAAGACTCCTTAGCTGTAGGTATTACACATGCAGGGGCTGTTACTGAACCTGATGATGAAGGATCAGCATCAACAGTGTCACTTGGGACTGATGCCTTAGTAAATCTCACTGCATCACTGGACTCAACCAAGAGTTCAGGTTGGATGGTTCTTTCAAAGCATTCTGGAACATCTGAATCAGAATCCTCTTCTCCTTCCAGAGCAAAATCAGAGTGATTCTGAGTTTGGCTACGAGTCTTTGGTCTACGGTTAGGAGCAGGTACAGGGAAATCTACTGCACTGGCTGAGAGGAACCCACAGGGCAGCAGTAGGTCTCGATGGAGTGTGCGAGTTGGTCCATCCCTAGTCTCAGGTTTTACAGTATAGACGGGAAGATCACCTGCACGCTTGACAACAACATACACCTCTTGCTCCCACCTATCTGCCAGTTTGTGCTTTCCACGTAATCTAACATTACGAACAAGCACTCTGTCTCCAACCTCCAGAGCACAGGGTGTCACTCGCTTATCAAAGCGGCTTTTATTCTTTTTGGCAGACTTGACAGCACTCTGTGTGGCTAATCTATAGCTTTCCTCAAGCCGAGATCTGAGGTTTTTAACATACTCTGAGTGGGAGGAAGATGGAGGTTCTCTAACTGGTAATCCAAAAGCTAAGTCAATAGGGAGCCGTGGGGATCTACCAAACAGGAGTTCATAGGGTGTAAACCCTGTGACCTCATTTCTTGTACAATTGTAGGCATGTACAAGGGGTTTCACGTACTCTCGCCACATAGACTTTTGCTTGGCTTCCAGTGTTCCCAACATATTTAGCAAGGTTCTGTTAAAGCGCTCGACTGGGTTCCCCCTTGGATGATAGGGGGTAGTTCGAGTCTTCTTAATTCCAACCAGCTCACAGAGTTCTTTGATTAATTTTGATTCAAAGTCTGGCCCTTGGTCAGAATGTAAGCGCTCTGGAATGCCATAATGGACCATAAAGTCATTCCAGAGACACTTGGCAACAGTTTTTGCCTTCTGGTTGGGAGTTGGTATGGCCACAGCAAATTTTGTAAAGTGATCAGTGAGTACAAGAATGTCTTTGGTATTGGCACTATCTGGCTCAATGGATAAAAAGTCCATGCACAGTAGTTCAAGAGGATGACTGGTCTTTATGTTGACCAGTGGGGCTGCTTTTTCAACCAAAGCCTTACGCCTAACACAACGTTCACATGTTTTAATGGTTCGGTCCACATCAGCTGCCATCTTTGGCCAAAAGAACCTTTGGCGTACCAGATCGAGTGTACGTTCTATACCCATATGCCCCATATCTTGATGGAGGGCTTTGAGGACTGTAGAGCGAAGGTTTGGAGGAAGAACCAGTTGGAAAATGAATTTGTCATCTTCCTGCCTTCTCCTATACAACACACCGTCCTCCAACACCAGCTTGCTCCATTCTCGTAGCAACAAGGGTAGCTCTGCCAATTCCACTCGAGCTGTGTGGGGAACCTTTTCACCGGTCTCAAGCTGATAAACTACTTCGCGGATAGCAGGATCAGCTTGCTGTTCTGCTTTTAAATCATCATGTGATAGAGATGGAATAACTGGCAAGCCGTACAAGTCTTCCTTGACATAAGTGTCTGGGATGACCTTGATGCTGGCTGATAAGGACTCAACCATGGTGATAGAATATAATGAGTCTGACTGGAGGTGTGTTCTCACCAGACAACTCTGACAAATGGCATCCACAATGTCAGAAGAAATCTCCTTAGTATTACCAGGTTCACACAATTGCTTTGTGAGTTGGTGAACTAGTTCCCACTCTTTGCATGGAAGATCTTTTTCTGAAGCTTCCCCATGAGAGCGCCTTGACAGGGCATCAGCATCTAAATTTTGTCTTCCAGCACGATACTGCATATTGAATGAGTATGTAGAAAGTGCGGCCAACCATCGGTGACTGGTGGCATCAAGCTTTGCTGATGTCAGGACATATGTGAGTGGATTGCTATCTGTAATGACAGTGAAGCTGGCACCATACAGATAATCATGAAACTTCTCTGTCACACTCCATTTCAAGGCCAGAAACTCAAGCTTATGGGCTGGATATCTTGACTCACTCTGAGACAAGCCTCGGCTGGCATAGGCAATTACTCTAAGCTTGCCTTCCTGCTCCTGGTATAACACGGCTCCCAGCCCTATTGTGCTTGCATCTGTGTGGAGAATATAAGGTAACTTAGGGTTGGCAAATCCGAGTACAGGAGCAGAGGTCAACTTCTCAATTACTGTATTAAAAGCAATTTGGCAATCAGTGGTCCACCTTTCACCAAAGGACTGTTTGGGATCAAGGTACTTAGCCAAAATACTTTTAGTCTTGGTGGACTGACGAACTGGTGCATAGCCACGTGTGAGGAGGTTTAGCGGTTTGACAAGGGTGGCATAGTCCTTAATAAACCGCCTATAGTAACCAGCAAATCCCAGAAAAGATCTTAGCTCTTTAAGGTTTCGGGGAACTGGCCAGGATTTTAATGCAGATATCTTCTCTGGGTCAGTTTCTACCCCCTTTTCAGACACAACATGGCCCAAATACCGCACACTGGTCTGGAAGAACTTACATTTTTCAGGGGACAACTTTAAACCAAACTCTTTTAGTCTGGTTAGTACTTGCATTAACCTTCTCTCATGTTCCTCAAGAGAGTCGGAGAAGACAATAAGGTCATCAATGAACACAAGTACTTTATTAAGATGCAAGTCTCCCATACACTTCTCCATCAATCTTTGAAAGGTACTCGGGGCATTGGTTACCCCCTGTGGCATCCGATTCCACTCCCAAAAACCAAGAGGTGTGACAAATGCAGTTTTTGGCTTATCGTCTTCGTTCATCTCTATCTGGTAAAAACCAGATTTCAAATCCAACACTGTAAACCATTTGGACCCAGTTAAGGCCGAAAAGGATTCTTCCAAGTTTGGAAGTGCATACGCATCCTTAACTGTTTGTAGGTTTAACTTTCTATAATCAATACACAGCCTTACATCACCATTCGGCTTACGGACAACCACGATTGGAGAAGAGAACGGTGATTCAGACTCTCTTATAACCCCTGATTCAAGCAGGTCCTGCAGGTGTTTACGAACAGCTTCAAGATCTTGGGGATGGATAGGACGTGCTCGATGCTTGAATGGTGTCTCATCGTTGAGCTTAATGTGATGTTTCACTTTATTTGTACAGCCGAAGTCCGTTTCATGATGGGAAAATACTTCAGGCATGTTGTTCAATGTTGTTGTTATGCGCTCCTTCCATTCTGGTGAAATAGGAGAATCACCAAAATTGAACTCCAAACTAGTTTTCTTATGAGGCTTTGCTGTAGAGGCAACCACTTGTTGTGATAAGACGGTAGATATTTCACAAATGTCAGCAATAACAGACAAGGGTAGAATCCAGGTGTCTTGCTCTGATTCATTTTTGATGACTACAGGGACTTTACATGGCATGTGATGTGGAAGGGTGATCAAGCAACGCTGCACACATAGTCCTCCAGGAAGAGCTATAGACGGGTGTTCAATGATGGCCCATCTAACTCTAGACTGGGTGTCAATTTTGGGGTCATTCCACCGAATGGGTGCCTTTTACGTCCCCCTGAAATTATATTTATAAATGTGTATAAAAATTAGCTGTGAAACATATTTTCTTATTAAATAAAATGTCCTGCATGTGATCCAATTGCAAATTTAAGATATATGATAAAGATGATAATTAAAAAACTACCAAGAATACTGAAGAAACAGCTTTTGACACCTGTCCTCACTCCATAACCTTACACTTTACAATAAAACATGATAAATAAAATCCTAAAGAACTGTTATTTTTTGGGGGTGGTTGTGTGACTGCTAATCCCATTTATGGTTTACATATATTTTTTTCAAAATAAATATATTATATTTTTGTTAAAATACATATTTTAGTTGTGTCCCTTGGTTTTCACTCAGTCCTGTTACCATAACACATTACCCCCATTTGAAAGATTTGGAACGTTCCAGAAGTCACATGGTCATCAAGAAGTTTAATCAGTTTGACCTTCTAAATGTCATGGGAAGACCAAAAGTAAGTTATTTCATTTATTTTTCTGTGAATTTGATAATGTTTCAACTATGGCTGAAAGGGTCAATCTCAACATACTCTCCTGTTACCTAAATTATCTCTTAGTTTTCATTTGTTCATTAAAAACAAACAAATTTTATGTAAATCAATAGAATGTGCTCAGTAGCTTCATGCTATTAGCAAGGATGCCATGTGGCTATATTTCATGTATTTGCTAACTTTATGCTAAAAACTCAGTCCTGTTACTCTCAGTCCTGTTACTGATATACTCAGTCCTGTTACTTTTACAAGAGTAACAGGACTGAGTATATCAGTAAGAGGACTGAGTGATTTGCAAATATTAATCAGTATTACACTATTTATCTGATTGTTAAGTTGTATTGTTGAAATAAGTATTTGTTGAGCTATATGTTCAGTTTAATGATATTAATTAATACTGACAGGGAGCCAAGCCATCACTCAAGACATAAGGGCCCACCAACAATCTGGCAGCACTTGTCACCAGTTCTCGATTACATCCAGGAGGCACATCCCGAGGTCTCCACAATCCATGTTTGCAGTGATGGTCCATGCTCTCAGTATGGACAGAGAGGACATTTTTTCATGTTTTCTACTGAGCTGTTCAAACGAGGATTCACTGCTGGAACATGGAACTTCTTTGAGGCAAGCCACGGAAAGGGTGCACCGGGTGATGTGGGAGGTGCCTTAAAAGCAAGGCTGACAGTCTGGTAAGCAAAGGGACAGACATTCCTGATGCTGCAGAACTGTTTGCTGTATTGAAAAATACAGAAACAGCAATAAAGTGGCTTTTTGTCAGTGATGAAGCAGTAGAGAAAGCAGTTCAGGAGATGCCCACAGATGTGCCATCAATTCCATCCACTATGAGGATACATCAAACAGTGACTGTTTCCCAAGGAGAACTGACATCCTTACGTAAACGTAATCCTCTGCCCTCCACACAGCTCTCACACATCTGGACACGAAAGACTCTTATGTTAGAATGCTGTTCATCGACTTCAGCTCGGCATTCAACACCATCATCCCCCAACAGCTCATCCTTAAACTGGACAGTCTGGGGCTGAACACCTCAATGTGTAACTGGCTGCTAGACTTCCTGACCGGGAGACCACAGACAGTACGGGTCGGGAGTAACACATCTAGCACCATCACATTGAACACAGGGGCCCCACAAGGATGTGTGCTGAGCCCCCTTCTATTCACCCTGCTAACACACGACTGCACACCATCGTACAGCTCCAACCACTTCATCAAGTTTGCGGACGACACAACAGTGGTAGGTCTCATCAGCAACAACGATGAGACGGACTACAGGAACGAGGTGAGCCGCTTGGCCTTGTGGTGCGGACACAACAATCTCACTCTCAACGTGGAGAAGACAAAGGAGATTGTCGTGGACTTCAGGAAGAGGGATGCACAACATGCCCCTCTGACCATCAACAGCACCGCAGTGGAGAGAGTGGAC
Source organism: Garcialebias charrua (assembly GCA_038048925.1). Classification (NCBI taxonomy): domain Eukaryota; kingdom Metazoa; phylum Chordata; class Actinopteri; order Cyprinodontiformes; family Rivulidae; genus Garcialebias; species Garcialebias charrua. Next base: position 72,971 of record JBBPBX010003098.1, on the reverse strand, counting down.
AGCACCAAGTTCCTGGGAGTGCACGTCTCAAAGGACCTGTCCTGGAGCAGGAACACTGCAGCACTGGCCAAGAAGGCTCACCAGCGTCTCTACTTTCTCCGCAAGCTGAAAAGGGCTGGAGCTTCAACCTCCATCATGTGCACCTTCTACAGAGGTGCCATAGAAAGTGTCCTGACCAGCTGCATCACTGTGTGGTTTGGTGCATGCACTGCATCCTGCCGCAAGAGCCTCCAGCGCATCGTGAAAGCAGCTGAGAAGATCGTCGGCACCTCCTTGCCCTCACTGCAGGACTTACACAGCAAACGCCTCACTCGGAAAGCCCACCGCATGGCAGGTGATCCCACACACCCACTACACAGCCGCTTTAGACTGCTGCCATCAGGGAGGAGACTGAGGAGTCTCCAGGCTCGAACCAGCAGACTGAGAGACAGCTCTGTTCATCAGGCAGTCAGAATGCTAAACACTCTGCCTGCTCTGCCTCCCCTCCCATTTGAACTGCCTTAACACAAAAAACTTTCTCACACATTACCACTCAACACAAAGATTTTAACACTGGACTCTGTGTCATCAAACGGGTTATTCACTAAACTCTCGGTCATGTGCTCATTCAGTTTGCACTACTTCTCATATTTGCACTAATGTTTGTATTACATTACTGCCTATAGTCATACTACTGTTTACATTCTCTGTTTACATACTACTGGTTACATTCAATGTTTACATTTATTAATACTGTTTACATTTATTACTACTGCTTACATTTATTACTACTGTTTACATTTACACTACTTTTATATCTACACTACTGCTGATACATATACAGTATTCTCTGACCAGCCTTATTTAAGGATGCCCAATGTGCCTTACTGCATATGCCACTTTTGCCTCTATAACAACATCAACTACTACCTCATACATATACTGTGTACATTAACTCATATGCTGCTTTGCCACTTTGCAAATGTCAATGCTAGAACCTTTAGTTTATTTTATAGTTATACTTTTTATACTTTTTCTATACTAGTATGCAAAAACTCAGGACAGTATTATGTTCATTAAATGTTTAGTGTTTTAGTTTTAGAGTTGGTGTAAATTTTCATACTCTTGTACCACTATGCAAAAACTCAGGACAGTGTTACAGCTTTACTATTTTATGCTTATGTCTATTATTATATGTTTCAGTGTTTCAATGTTTAAATAGTTACTGTTGCACCGAGGGACTGAGAGAAACGTAATTTCAATTCTGTGTATGTCCTGTACATATTGCAGTTCTGACAATAAAGTTGACTTTGACTTTGACATACAGGGATGTCAGCTGCATCTGCACAACAAAACAAATCTTGACCTGTGAATGTTTTAATACAAAACATTTCACATTCAATCATCAACACACAACACCCACAGCCAAAGAAATTATGTGGCAAAGTCCTGAAATTGTTGGGAAATGGTGTGTGGTGAAGTATGGTGGTGACCTTTACCCAGGTGTCATCACAAATACAAGTGAAACACACATTGAGGTCCGCTACATGCACAAAATCAGGGTCAATGGGTTTTTCTGACATACTGTGGTATCTTTTGGAAGATGTTTTGAGTATCATTCCACCTCTGAAGCCAGTCACAGCTCACTACATGGAAATTGAAAAGGATGTCTGGGCTAAAATACAGAATGCCACTTACAAAAGGCCACATATATTTGTTATCACACACACACAACACTCACTCATGATGGTCCTCACTCTGTAGCAGAAACAGGGACTCACCCACTCAGTCCCTTTTTGACTTTGTTCAGTCCTGTTACCTGTTGTTCAGTCCTGTTACGTCATGGTATTTTGGAGAAAAAAAAATAAAACATTAAACTACTTTCCCCAGTTTTGTTTGGTCTGTCTTTTACCTAACTGTTTAATACATTACATGATCATAAATGTAATAAACTTTTGCTTTTGGTCTCTGTACATTTTTAAATATGCCTTTGGAAATTTTAGAGAAACACAATTTCTGTTTGTATGAAGGGACTTTTTGGTCAAAAAAAAGAAATTATTTAAGTATCTATTAAATCATTCCATCAAAAATAAAGACCTTATTAGGAATATACAATAAAATTAGTTGTTATATTTTAAAATATGCTTTTTGGATGTCAAATGAGTTTTGGTAACAGGACTGAAAAAAATGCAACCATCTTCGACTTTGAAGCTTAATAAAAAATTAAATAAAATCACCTAAGATGGACCAATGGCCATTTTGAATAGTTACACATGTATATGACTATATCCAGTTTTTAAAAAAAAACACGTAAAAAATATATTCAACTTTGGAGACTTACTACAAGTAAAAGGCACCCATTCGGTGGAATGACCCAGTTAGTAAGTTGCTAGCTAGCAGTAACTTTTCTACTGACACCTCATATATAAATAAACTTTGTCCTAATTTGTATTTAGTTGAATCTAGTTGAATCTAACACACATAAATTAGTATTTTTGCCCTAAAAAGATTATTCACAAAAACCTATTAGCTGAAAACTCATCATACTGTATATTATCAACCATCTCTTAGTTTCAGTTTCAGTTTTTTTTAAAGGATTTTTTGCCCCCTTATTCCTTGGAAACTCACAAACTGTGGAAGCCCATTTCCATCGTGAAAGGAAAATAACAGCCCAACAGGAAGTCATAATTGACTTTAAAACTCATAATTATGACTTTTATTATCATACTCATGACTTTAAAACTCGACATTATGACTTTTATTATCATAATCATGACTAAAGCTCATAAGTATGACACTTTATTCTCATAATTATGGCTTTAAAAGTCGAAATTATGATTTAAAAGTCAAAATTATGACTTCCTGTTGGGCTTTTATTTTTTCTTTCATGGCAGAAATGGGCTTCCATAATTTTCAGATACATCTGCTGTAGATAAAATAAATAAAAATAAAGTGTGTGTGGTGGGTGGTGGGGGGGCACTTTTTTGTCTTCCATCTGTCCACTTTCTTACAGTTTTAAAGGGAAGTTATGGGTCAAGGACTGGAGATGAAAATGCATGAAAAGCTGTCAAAATCCTAAGAAAATCTTCACTTACAGAAAGCCTATCAACTGTTCTTGAAGACCATTTCAGAATAAAACATTGTTTGTAAAAGCAAACATTTATTTAATAATTTATTTACTGACATGTGAAACTATTACATCTATCAGCAGTTACCTGAGATGATGCCATGTCTTACTCCTCTGACTGAAACATGTGCACCTTTTATCCCGTTTCCCTCCTCGTCTTTTACGATGCCTTTAATTCCTCTATGAGCCTGATGGATGACATCACAAAAAAACATGTTGGCTTATTAATTCTCCATGAAATATTAAACAACTTGGAGTTCTGTAATTTTTCATGCACCCAAGCATCATCATGTCAGCACAAAACAAAAGAACAGGTCTCACTGCCTCCATGAAGACAATCAAAGCTTCTTGGTTGTCGTTCCACACGGGAAAGAGTTCGTCCTCAGGAGGGAACTTATCACACCCCAGCTCCACCGTCACCTCAAAGCAGTTGGTGTGAAGGTAGTTGAAGTCTTGCATACCTGACCAGACATGCAAACCAACCCAGATACAGTACTAATAAGGAATGCTCACAAATTCCCACCATCAATAACTGGTCTTGTGGTGACCTCTGGAGGCTCTGGTAAAAAATCATGTACTCACCGCCTGGGATGCTGTACCACTGAGCTCCATTGATGATCCCTTTCTGGTTGTTTGCACGAGACGACCCACAATGTGCTTCTTTACTGGACATTGTTCTGTGGGCGTTTGCATATGTGCCTGCGAGAAGTTTAAAAACCTAAAAAAAATAAAAAATAAAATAAAAAACAAGAACCGGTGTTCATCACCACGTGTTTGTTGTTAGTGCGTGACCTACAGCTTCAAGTCATTTCTTACTACCAAAACTGTGTCTTATTGGTGTAAAATGTAAAATTTGCACTTCAAATTAGTGAGAACTTTTTATTTTTAACTGTAAAAGTTTCAGATTTATCCAGATTAATTATCTTTTTGTGTCTCATCCTAATTAAGGCTTTACTTAAAGGTTACAAACACCCTTACTCTGTTTGGCTTCTGTCAACATTTTTATCCTTTTTTTGTTGTTGTTCAACACCGTTAATAAGGCTTAGTGGTTAGTACTGTTGCCTCGCAGCAAGAAGGTCCTGGGATCAATCCCTGGTTTGGACCTCGTGTTTGTGTGAGTTTTCTCCAGGTTCTCCGGTTTCCCCCCACAGTCCAAAACATGCATGTTACGTTGCTTTCAGGCCTCCCTTGATAAGCAGATCTGTGATCTCAGGGGGATTTGCCTGATTAAGTAAAGGATCAGAACAATTCAAAGCTTAATTGGATTTGGACTATACGTGTCTGAACTGGCATTTTGATATCTTTGTACAATTTTGAACACAATCACAGTTTAGGTTTTTATTACATTTCTGACATATTTCAACTAACTGGCAGTTTATGATGTCACACGCTGACTTTTGAGCTGTCTTAAATATTCAGATCTTTGGCAAACAAACTCTCCTGACTATTAGTACCTACAAATCAATTTGTTGGCATTTTTATCTTCTTTCACCCAATGCTTCTCACACTGTTGACTTACGATCTTTTTTCAAATTCCCTGAAAGTGCAGAGAGAGCGCACCCAAGCTTCCGTTGACGTCAATTATATTTTAGCTTAAAATTTTCATTTATAAAACTACAGTATTTGCCGACGTATAATCTCACCTTTTTGCATAAATTTGCTAGTCCTGTGACCTTATACACCAAAGCAAATAATATACATTTTTCCCTGTATTTAAAATCCAATTTTTGGCAGAGATCTGACGATTTAATTCATCCTGACATGGAAAATGTTGAACACTACCATTTGCAGCCACTAGAGGGCCCTCGAACATTGTGGCAAGCTAAAGGCCCAGGCAGATCTCTGCGTACGAACTGTACGCCACTCTACGCGCGTGTTCTGTGCGCACACGTTCGCAGGCACAGCTCTGCGTTCGTTCTCGCGGTAAATGCTTGCGTTTTCGCTCCAAATTCTTGTTGTAATTTGAGCAACTGCGCACAGAGCGTTTACCTACGGGACAAACTGAGGTCGCTGATTGGTCATTTGCTGACACGCCTACTGAATTGATTGACAGGTCGGGTGGGGAAAAAAGAAAAAGGCACGAGCTGGCTCAGGCTGCAGCCGCTGCGATGTTCTAAACTTTATATGTTAATAAAAAGTTCTAAAAAATAAAAACAGGGAGTGCTGGTCCTGCAGCCCACAGCCCACCAGGAAATGTTTAGAACCTCCCGCAGCCACGTAGGACTCTAGTTTAATTAGCTCGTGACAACTTCATTCATTTCTCATCATTTCAGTCATGGAGCAACGGAGGAGGAAGCGATGCGATCACTTGACTTTTGGCAAAAAAAACAAAAGAAAAGTCCAGATCAGGGATGAAGAAGGGGAATTTAATACATTTGTGTCTTATACAAAACAGTCGGCGCCGGGCAGTTTATTGTGAGACAACGCGCTTCGCGTACGCGGTCGTAAAATTTGAGCTTTGCGCGTTCGTGCCCTGCGGGGCTACGCTTGTGCCTCTGCGTACGTACAGCGTACAGCGGCGTACTGCCTTACGCAGAGCTCTGCCGGGGCCTTAAGTGTCTCAATAATAGGTAAAAATGGCTATTAATGAGACACTTGGCTTGCCACAGTAGGCCACCCGCATCTCGCTCCAGAACTCCTGGAAAATAAAAATAAAATCAGCTGCATTTTGCCACCCAGGTGAAATGCAACTGATTTTACTAATAAAGTGCATTTATTAAAGCTGCAGTATGTAGCTTTTTTTATGAACATATTTCTTCACTCTGTCACTACCTCCTGACAGACTGATGTTAGCCAGGTAATCTCTGAAAAAAATAAAAAAAATATTGTCCCCTTGCTTCTCCAGGTGGTAAATAAGCATTTCTAAAAAGAAAAGGTGACCCGCCATTTTCCAGCCAATAAAAACAGAGTTTGTAACCAGCCAATAAAAACAGAGCTTGAATTTGAATCAGCCAATAAAAACAGAGCTTGAATTTGAAATTCAACAGACCACAAGGGGGCAGAGCCACATATGGCTCTGAGGGGGAGGGATCAGAATGCTTTGCCTGTTGAAAATATTTCTAACTGCTGCAGTTCTACAGAAACTGCATACTGAACCTTTAAGGAAAAGTTCATCTGAGACACACCTTTGCTATAATTTCGAGCAAACAAATAAATGTTTTTAAGTGTTAATCTTGTTAAATTCTTCTTAAAGTCTGCCTGGGCACGCTCCCGCGGCCACCATTTAGCAGCCAATCGATTTTTGGCACAACACCGGCCCACATTTATGGGTGGTCAACAGTGGCGCATAATAGACGCAACTTATATGATGAAATTACTCATTTGTGTGTGTGTGTGGGGGGGGTCCACTTAATTAGACATAGTCAAACTGATGCAATTTATGTGGCAGTGCAATGCGTACGGCGGCAAGTACGGTATAAGTAAACCGTCTTTTTTACTTGATATATCTCCACCCTAGTAGAAGCAAAAATGTTCACGTGTGTGACCGTCAAAGTCTTCTACTGCTCGCGATTCAGATAATTTTTAAGATACATAAAGTTTTCCCATGACATTTTGTTTGACGCTCATTTTTTTGTCTGTGTTTCTGTCTGCCTCTTATTAAGTTGTCATATGTGGTTATCATGATGAGCATAATGAGCTACTGCTACCAGCTTTAGTACTGCTTCTTATCTTGGTTCACAACTCTTTTTGTACGGATCAGACATCAAAACTGAAGCTTGGTTTTAGAGCTTCGATTATCCTAAAGCTGATTTTGACATTTTGAGCACCCTTCAAAATGTAGTCCGACATGTTTTAGTTGTTTTTAACCTTTCCTCTGAACCGCACTTCTTCAAAAGATCTAAACTAAACTTGCAGCTGTTAGACATCAACATGTTGTATTTTCCACTGGGTGCCTTGTTGGTTCAGTATGTTTGGATCCAGAGTTCATTTACTTTATCGTCTGGTGCCGGGGACAGCATGCTGTGTCCAAGTGGATGTTTGGACAGATCGTAGGGGTAGGACACCACCAGGTCCCCGCTGTGGAAGTTAGCAGAGAGCACAAACGGGATGGAGCGGATCCACTTCATGACAGCATACGTCTCCGGCGCAACCTAAAATCCAGCATTTAAAGAATCCTCAACTTACAAATTCTGTTGAGATGAATTCTGAAGTTCTGAAGCATTGTCGTCTTTTAGGCCGTAAGGATTCATTCAGTACCTTACCAAACCAGTAATTGTCTGGGATTGGGATGTGGTCAGTGCGAAAGGTCCTTTGTCTGCGTCTGCTGTAAACGATGGACGTCAAATCGGGGAAGTTTCGGTTCAAGTCGATGTTCTGGGCGTTGTTTCGGCCGATGTTCCAAGAGCCATATCTGTGTCCCTGAAGATTAAAAAAGTTAGTTTTTAAGAAAACTGTAGAACAGCTTCATACAATTTACCAACTAGTCATATGCTTGATCATTTTTAATTGATATGAGTTAGCTCCTCTGAGTCTACCATGGTTCTTGTCTGGAAACCAGTGGGTTAGGGTTAGTTGTCATTGCTTTTAAGTTGAGCAGTTTAAGTATCATGGTGCTTGTTCTTGAGCGATGGCGGAATGAAACGAGTGATCGACCTATTGATTGTGGGCTGTGCCAGTCTGTGTGGGGAAGAACTGAAAAGGCATTGCTCTGGATTTATGGGTCAGTCTTTGTTCAAACCATCATCTACAGGCATGAAGTGTGGATCTAAAATGATAGACTGACTAAAGAGGTTGATCTGAGCTTCCTCTCTAGGGTGTCCAGGCTCAGCCTTAAATATAAATTGAGGGTAAGCTCAAAGTAGAGTCGCTGCTCCTCCTCATCAAAAAGAGTCAGCTGAGGTGGTTCAGGCATCTTCTAAGATGCATGATCACGTCCCTGTGGAGGGATTTCAGGTATGTCCATATGAGAGGAGACCC